>PVIU01000207.1:260265-397485 GCA_004026605.1 Ondatra zibethicus | reverse complement strand
ACCTATCTCTTCTGCATGTATTATCGTTTTGAGAACCGAGTCTTTTTGAATGCACTCCTCCCAAGGCCGGGAGGGAGGGGGGTGGGCCTTGGACTTCCAACAGGGCAGGGCACCATGCCCTCTTTCAAGGAAGAAGGGAGAGGGAGGAGGGGTGGGGGGGTAGCGGGAGGGGACCAGGAGAAGGGGAAGAAAGGAAAAAATGTGATTTCTTTAATTATGTTTTTGAATGGAAAAAAATAAAACAATGTAATAAAAAAATAAATAAATAAAAATAAAAAAACAAAACAACAACAACAAAAAAAAAAACAAAATAAGATTTGGCTTTCCAACCCTACCAGTCATTGATTTACAATATTTAAAAAATTCAAATATCTTTGACTTCTATTTTATTTTTGAATTTTTCTTATATACTGATAGAATTAAAGAAAAAACGTTTTTAGTCATTTGAAACTTAGTGGCTAAATATTTAATCCTCTCAAGCCATATGCTTATAGAAACAAATTACTATAAATATTCATTATCTTTTAAAATATAAATACTACTAATAAAGAATTTTATAAAATAAAAAAAATAAAATGCTAAGCACTTCTTAAAAACCTAAGTTGCACCATGTAGTGGTAATACCATACCACCTGTTTCCTGCCCAGTCTAAACCTTAACTGTGCTGTTATTATGATAATTACGATAGTTCGAGCCTGAGATCAGCACAGTTCAGCATGTTGGAGCCACTCCTGCCTTAGAGTCATTTGGTTGCCCTGAGCCACACACAGTTCCAGGCACACAGCGAGTCCATATTGCCATCCCGCTGCCTACCCAGGCAGGAAGAGCTGAGCCACAGGCATGGTATAGCTACTTTACTCCCAACCCCAAGTGGGCACACAAACATCCGAGCCCAGGAATGCTCCATAGCCGGAGTTTGCACTGGCGGCAGGGCCCAGGAAGCCTCGTTTTAAAATGGTGGGGCTTTTTTTTTTTTTTTTTTTTTTTTTTTTTTTTTTTTTTTTTTTTTTTTTTTTTTTTTTTTTTTTTTTTTTTGTATAGCTGCTAAGTCAGGAAATTTTCTCTTAAAGCAGCTATGGCATGCCGCCAGCTGTGCTAAACTCTATATTTGTGTCTAGAATTCCTTTTTAAGCCCTCTCAGGTTTTACGTGGAGTTAGTTGGCCACATTGGGCAGCCAATCTGTAGTAAGAGGCAAGCGGGCCGTGATCCCGGTGCCCAGCTAGCTTAACCCCCGAAATAATTACACAGAATCTGTATTCATTTAAATACTGCCTGGTCCATTATCTCCAGCCCCTTATTGGCTAACTCTCACATATTAATTTAACCCATCTCCATTAATGTGTATCACCACTTACTGTGGCTTACTGTTATGAGTCTAACCAGCGTCCATCTCGGGGAGGAAAAACATGGCGTCTGCCTGTCTGTCCTTCTTCCCAGAATTCTTTTCTGTCTACTCTGCCCACCTAAGGGCTGCCCTATCAAAAGGCCAAGGCAGTCTCTTTATTTAACCAATGAAAGCAACAGAAATACAGTAGGACCTCCTACACCAAAGTGGCCTGGAACTAACTAGCGGCCTCCTTACAAAAAATGTGGGCTTTTTGTCTTTTAATTCTTAAATCTGTGGTAAGACTTCCCCTCAAAAAAAAGGTCACACTCTTCTGTTCAGATAGAAGAAATAGCTCTCACTGATTTGCCTCTATGATCCAATATTAGATTTTTCTCATTATGACTCACTCATTTTACTTCTCTGGACATTAATTTCCTTATTTTTAAGGACATTCTATGAATGGTGTTGTCAATGTTCATTGTGCCAATGTGTGTAAAGTATGGTGTCTACATTTAGTAAATCCTTGAAAAATGTAGCTGATTTGGGAAACTGTCTAAAGGAGCCATTTTCGAAAAGGCTTTTAGTTACACTGGGCAAAACCCAGATCTATTAGTCTCTGGCACATAGATTTCCAAGGGGGATTTTCTGTATTCATCACCATCAGGAGCCCTTTGGAACTTACTAGAAACAGTTACATTGCTATATAAGATTTCTTTGGGAGCTCAGTCCAGTGCTCTGATTCGGGTCTCTGCCTCTGTTTTTATCAGTTGCTAGATGAAGGTTCTATGGTGATATTTAAGATATTCATCAGTCTGACTGGGCAGGGCCAGTTTGGGCACCCTCTCCTTTATTTCTTAGGGTCTTAGCTGGTGTTATCCTTGTGGATTCCTGGGAATTTCTCTAGAGCCAGGTTTCTTACTAGCCCCAAAATGGATCCCTCAATTAAGATATCTCTTTCCTTGCTCTCATCTCTGTCCTTCCTCCATCTTGACTATCCCATTTCCTCAAGTTCTCTTCTTCCCTCCCCTTATCCCCTCTTCTTTCTCTTCCACCCTTTCTTCTCTCCCCACCCCTATGCTCCCAATTGTGTCAGGCTCTTGTCTATTTCAACTTTCCAGATAGATCTATATATGTTTTTCTTAGGATTCACCTTGCTACTTAGCTTCTCTAGGATCATGAACTATAGGTTCAATATCCTTTGTTTATAGCTAGTATCCTCTTATGAGTAAGTATATACCATATTCATCTTTTGGGGTCTGAGTTACCTCACTCAGGATGGTGTTTTCTAGTTCCATCCCCCAAAGTCCAGTTGAAGAGTGGGAAGAGTGAAAATATGAGCAAAAAGGTCAAGACCATGATGGGTACCCCTACTGAAACAGTATACCTGAGTGGTACATCTGGAGTTGGGAGCTCACCAACTCCAGACAGACAGGGTAGGAACAAGCATAGGTCCAAACTAGTACCTTTGAATGTGGTTGACTGTTGCATGTCTGGGGCAGACAGAGGGATCACTAGCAGTGGCACCAGGATTTATCCCTGCTGCTTGTACAGGCTCTTTGGAAACCGTTCTCTTTGGATGGATACCTTGCTCAACCTAAATATATTACGGAGGGTCTTGGACCTTCCTCAAAGCAATGTATGTGCCTTACCCTCTCTGTGGAATGGATGGGGAGTTGGGGGGGGCAGTAGGTGGAGGGAAAGCAAGGACGGGAGGGAGTGGAAACTTAGATTGGTATGCATAATGAAAAAATATAGTTTGTTTTCTTTTTTAAAAAAATAAAAGATTTCTTAAATTTCAACTTACAAAACTTACCCAAAGTGAAGATTATTAGATATATTAGTCTACTGTCATAAAACATAAACATGGCTGACATTGTTTAAATGACTAACTAGGCTGATCTCTTGCTTCCACACCCAAGAAAATACCCAGTAATCTTATAAATCATTTATGATTGAGTCTGAAAGACCAGGGAGCTTGACTCATCAATGCACAGAATGACATCCACACCCTAAGAATGCATGTGCTGTCCTTCACCCTCTCTGTTTCCCACTCCCTCCTTTCTTGGTCTTCTAGGTACTTACTGGACATGCTCCCTGCTGCTTAAGCAAGCTCTCCTTCTCCACGTCTCCTGATATTCCTGCAGTCTTCATGCCAATTGTAAAGATACCTCGGCTCTGTGGTTTTATATAAGTTGCTTGCAAAACTCTTGTTGAAATCATTTTTCCCGAGACAGATTGAGGTGTGATGGGCCTTTAAGGGGTAATTGGTTATGGGCAACAAGGACCTCACAAGTGGATTCACATTTCTGTCATGGAGTGGTGGGCTGTTGAAAAGGCCCTTTGCCCATGTCTCTGCATGTATCATTCTCCTTCTGTTTTTTAAGCATTAGACTGTGATCAAAATCTGAGCCAAAATTGAGCCAATGGCAGAACCTTGCTCTTAAACTCTCTAGCCTGTAAAATCATAAGCCAAAATATGCCATTGTTCTTTATAAAATGCTCAGTTCCAGGTATTTTGTTATAGCAAAAGGAACTCAACTGAGATAGCCAACCTTTCTTAAAAAGCAAAGCTAAGCAGAAAAGAAGGCATTGGTGCAATAAAATAGGACTTTGTTCCTAGTGGGATAGATGTTCTATTGTTCTTATTTTATTAAATCATTTTCTTCTCTCTGCATCTTCTCAAACACAGTGTAGTAGTTTGAATAAGAATGGCCCCCAGAGGCTCATACAATTGAATGCTTAGTCATCAGGGAATGAAACTATTTGAAAAGATTAGAAGGATTAGATTAGGAGGTGTTGTCTTGTTAGGATACATGTGGCCTTGTTGGAGTAAGTGCATCACTGAAGGCAGGCTTTGAGGTTTCAAAAGCCTACATTAGGTCCTGTGTCTCCTTTTCTCTCTGTCTGCTGCCTGAGAGAATGTAAGGCCCTCAGCTACTGCTCCAGTACCTGCCTGCATGCTACCAGGCTCCTGTGATGATGATAATGAACTAAGCCTCTGAAACTGTAAGCAATCCCCCAGTTAAAGACTTTTTTTTTCAAAAATAAGAATTGCCATTGGCCATGGTGTCGCTTCATAACCACAGGACAGTGACTAAAACACACAGTAAAAGTAAGGCATTTCAATATTATTTCTTCCTCTCCTCACAGAGCTCAACAGTCCATTCTCAGATAAGATTAGTGACTGCCTAGGCTTTATATAATGTACCTTTAAAAAAAATCTAGACTCTGGATAAGAACTGCTTAGAACTTCATTCCAGACACTTGGTTCATTTTCATCTAGTGGGAACTGTCCCACTACATGGAGAGATGACATATTTGTTTAGGGTGTGGCTGTGCAGAGTGAACACTACTTGCTCATCTCTAGATGTCAAACACATCATTTTTATCCTTAAAAAATTTATCATCATTTCATTCAAAATGATAATGAGTTGAAGTCTGCAATTAAAAATTAAGTTTAAAGTAAACAGGTTTGTGGGGGTGGGGTGAAGAGTCTTATGGCCACAAAAAGGGATTATAGTTAATTCTAAACTTGGTGCTCTTTAAAACTCTCATGAGACAGTAATTTTTACATTTCTACAGATGATTAAAAAGCCATTTTCTAAAATATTCTCACTGGAAGTTTTTTTTATATTTTTCTTTTTTTTTAAAAGAAAACATTTAATTGCTCCAATCAAGCATAACTACTTTGTGCTTCTGGTGTAATTTGTATACTCTGATCACACGGTATGTGGTGATTTGTCATAATTCTCTAAGTGTATATTCCCCACTGTAGTGATTGGCTATCATTAATTGAGAATAATTCCCTGCTCGTTAAAGCACTGCAAGAAGAGGAAAAGCAAAGCCCAGCAAACAAGAGGAGGTAGGGAAGCCGAGTTCAGAGCCCTCATCATACACTCCATGCAGCCAACAGTCATTTGAAAATGATAGACATCATTGACAGAGAAAGCTTTGCAGGATTTCTCGGGAAAAGAGCTAACAGCCTGGCTGCTACATTTTCGATTGCGGTAGCAACCACTTTAATGCAACAAAACAAGGTTTGTGTTTAAATACCCAAACCTGCTGCACCCCTTCTCATCACAGCAGAGGTTAAACCATACTGACAGGAAACAGGAAACTGCATACAGGGTGTCCCCAGAGGGCCATTTCAAACCACAGTAATCCCATTACCTAGTTAAGAAACATCGAGTGCCTATGCCGGGAAAAAGGCCCAGATGATACAAGATCTAGAAGGAACACCTATCCGTGTAGCTGAGTAAGCCAATCAGTGTAAGTAAGTGCTGTTGTGGTGGCAAGAACTATAAAGTGCAGGTTTCAGAGGAGACAATAAGACAATGAGAACCGAGGCCACTAATCACAAACATCTGCAGTCAGTGACCTGGGATACTGCTTTTTTTCTTGGCTTAATAAAAATATATGGAGTTTCAACTGTATATGGTACAGCCTATACCTTATAGCTCCATAGGCGAGATCTCTAGCCCATTTGAATACCATTGGTTAATAAACAAACTGGCTTGGCCTGATAGGGTAGAGCAGAGCTAGGCGGGGGTGGGGTGTGGGAGGGAACTAAACTGAATTCTGGGAGAAAGGAGGTGGAGTGAGGGAGAAGCCATGTAGCCCTGCCAGAGCCAGACAGAACTTTACCCGGTAAGCTACTGCCACATGGTGATACATAGATTAATAGAAATGGGTTAAATTCAGATGTAAGAGTTAGCCAATAAAAAGCTAGAGCTAATGGGCCAAGCAGTGATTTAATTAATATGGTATCTGTGTGGTTATTTCAGGTCTGAGCTGCCCAGCAACTAGAAAACAAACAAGCGGCCTCCTTACAAGACCCATTTCCATTTGTTTTGCCCACTGTACTGCTGCATATAGAATAGCATCCCCATGCTGAAAATTCTCCCATCCATTATCAGGCCATCCTGGAATTCCCAGTGCTTTCTCCAGCATGTCTTTAGGACATCAGTACAGCTAAGCTCATCACAGGCTGTCAGCTATCCTTCCTGAAGAAGTGATTTGGACATCACTATTAATATTATGGACACTTTCTGGATTTTTGACAGACAAAGAATCACAACTAAGGTCCCATAAATTATGTCAATGAGTCTGATGTACTTTATCATGTTTAGGGATATCCTTATCAACATTTGTGTGTGTGTGTGCCCATGCACACACATGTCCATTTACCTATGATTCTCTTCATTAATCTGTATAAACAGGTTTTTCCAAATAAAGTACCAATGCCCCAACTGTAGGCGTTTGGTTTTTTTGACTCTCTCCTTCAGCCTGACCTCTGCATGCCACCATTTTCTTGCTGTCATAGTTACTTGACTTGGGGCTTCTTCTTCCTGGTTTCATATGCCCTCTTTGCAGTGGACAAGCATGATTTATCTCTCTGGATTTAACTGGATTTATCCTTGAGCAGAGTTGATAGATGTGGTCTGGTTCAATTTCTCTCTGTTCTTCCTGTTTATTGCATAGCCTTGTCTGTTCTCCGCTCTTGGCATTCGCAGGAGATAGCCCTACTTCTGCATGCAGATGCACCCCATTATGTAAACTCTTCAGCATTCCCCGAGACGGGATTCTAAGAGTGAGGAAAAGAACTGTTTGTGTCTTTCCTTCTGATTTATTGAAGAATCACCAACAGCAAGAAAAATGCAACCTCTATTCCCAATGAGTTTATGGTCCAACTGAGAAGATAAATTCATAAGTGCTGTTTATTAAGTAGTATGGTAATTCTTTCTTTTATTTATTTTTTAAAAGAACTATTTTTTCTCATTTTATATACTATTTCCAGTTCCCACTTTCTCCCCTCCTCCTGCTCCCTTCACCTTTTTCCCCCATCTCACACCCCATTTGTTACCATTCCTGACCCTGGTAACCTGAGACTGAGGGGTCCCTTGGGCAGTGGAGGGAGACAACAGACAGATATATCATACAGAGAAAGCTTGGGTATAGAGTTTATTTAGTGCATATTCAGAATGACATGAGTAAGGGGTTGTGGAGGTGGGGAGAAGGGGAGAGAGAAAGAGGGGATGCAGAAAAGAAGAAAGAGAAGGAAAGGGAAGGGAGAGAGGCAGAGCTGCCTCTTCAGAAGAGGGATCTACAGAGAGAGGAGGTGGGAGATCTGCTTGCCTCAGTGGGGGAAGGAGGAGATTGGGAGTAGACAAAGCTTGTCTCTTAAAGGGACAGGGCACCCAGGTGAAAGGGCAGGTCAGCAGATTTATTAGAACACCATCCACTCCTCAGAGAGGGTTAGGCTTCCCATGGGGCATCAACAAAGTCTAGCATATTGCTTTGAGGCAGGACCAAGGCCCTCCCCACTATATCAAGGCTGAGGAACATATCCCTCCAAAGAGAATGGGTTCCGAAAAGCTAGTACAAGCAGTAGGGATAAATCCTGGTCTCACTGCCAGTGGCCCCACAGTCTGTCCCAGACACACAACTGTCATCCACATTCAGAAAGCCTAATTTGGTCCTATTTTGGTTCCTGCACTGTCAGGTCAGAGTTGGTAAGCTTCCATTAGCTCAGGTAAGTTGTTTCAGTGGGCATCCCCATCATGGTTTTGAGTTCTTTGTTTGTATTCTCACTCCTCCCTCTCTTCAACTGGACCCTGGGAACTCACCCCAGTGCTCTGCTGTGGATCTCTGCATCTGCTTCCATCACTTGCTGGATGAAGGTTCTCTTGATCCACTCTGTGCTGTAGTAAGGTAATTCTACAACAAAAGGATGTGTAAACGGGACAGCTGTTCTCAATCAAGAACATTTCAAATATAATTAAACGAAAGAAGACAGTATTTCCCCAAAATGAAATTACATTATAACAATAAAAACTGATACTATTATTATTTTATTATTGTTGACCATTCCAAGAAGATGTTCCTTATCAATTATTAATTTGGAAAAAAAAATCTACTTAGTCGTGACTAGGATAGCAATACATTCCAACAACAAGGTTCAAATGTAGAGTCAGCTTAGGAGAAGAGATCTGACTCCAAGTTGATGGTAGTTGCAGGGAGAACGGAGCACCCTAGAGGCAAGGTGTATATTAGACATTGTCTTCTCACAGAGTCTGGAGTCTTCCTCTGTAGGTACCTCTGCTTTCTGCTAAGGCAAAGTGAAATTCGCATACATACAAGAAATATGGAGACAAGGAGGAGGTGAGTATGATCAAAACACGCATGTGTGAAATTATCAAAGAATTAATTAAATGTTACATTTAAAAGTGTGTGTAGTGTATGTGTGTGCGTGCATGTGTGCATATGTGTGTGTGTGTGTGTGCGAGATAGAGAGAGGGAGAGAGAGAGAGGTTATAAAGAAAAATATAGGAGTGAAGTGGAGTTCTGAGCTGTGCAAGGCCCTGGGTTCCATATTCATTAAGATTTTTAAAAAACAGCACATATCATTATATGGGAATATCTCATTTATATAAATGACTTAAAATGTTTACAACTACTTAAGAAGAAATTCTGTTGAACTACTAAATTCTTCAACTCAACAGCTTTTTAAAGGGAGAGTTAGGTATACACCAACAAAAAGGAGGGAAAAAATCCACAGGATATTTTGATACGCAGAGAGAGTCAATACACCATTCTAACGACAAGAACTGGAAGGACATTGCTGAAACAAATTGAATGGTGTTCTTTGATTTGAAGTAAGTCTAAGCATATGTGTGTATTAATGCATCCTACTTAGCTTTCCTGCTGCCGTGGTAAACACTATGACCAAGGCAAACCAGGAAGGAAAGGACTCTTTTGTCCTATGCTTCCATATCACAGTCCATCATTAAGTGAAAACAGGGCAGAGCTCCTGTCAGTAAACTGGAAGTGGGAACACAGAGATCAGGGAAGAGCACTGCTTACTGGCTTGCTTCCTGGATGGCTCAGCTACTTTCCTTATACAACCCAGGACTGTCTGCCCAGGGCTAGCCCTGCATACAGTGGGCTGGAACCTCAAACCTCATACATCATTCAAGAAAAGCACCATATGCTTACTTGCTTAAAGGTAATCTGATGGAGGCAATGCTTTAATTGAGATTTCCTCTTCCCAAATGACTCTAACTTGTGTCAAGTTGACCAAAACTAATCAGCACACGACAGGGACTGTTTCTAAGTTGATAGCTATTATAAATTCCTGAAAAAATTGTATAATTTAAAAGGTTAGTTAAAAGGTGTATAAGGGATTTTTTTCCAGATTCTGGAATTTATTGTAGTTCTAATTTGAGAAGAGACAAAGACAATAGATTAAGGGGTTACACGAAGTCCAAGTAACTATTCTAAATGATACTGAATTGAGTTCTTAGCCTCAGGTATTTGAATACTGTTAAGTGAGGAAATGGGAAGAATTAAACCTTCCTTGCCTATATTTCACAAAGAGTATTAAATAAAAAGGCACAAATATAAAAACATGCTAGCTGTAGTGCACACAGGCTGTCTAAAAGAGTCTGTGCTCTCTAGGTTATGACTGGAGCATTTATCCAAAGATGGATGGCATTGGATGGAGTGTCTGGATGTCAAAGATCTATTCTAGTCTTCATAGTAATTCTTGTTCCAGACCTTTGATGCTTGAAGTTTGTGAAACTCTTATGTTAATACCCATTTTGGACAAAGCTCTCAAGTTCATGGTTGAAGGCCCAGGTCTGTTCTGTCTTTGCAGTCAGATGTTCTCAGTAAAAATGATAAGAAACCCATCAACTGCAATGGGACTCTGCTCACCTATCCTTCCTTTTGTCGTTGTAAAGGTACCATCAGCTTTTCGTACATGATCAGTCTTCCAAGAAATGTACTACTATGGAAGCTTCAATTCCTTACAGGTAAGAGAACAGAATCAGGGTTTAGTATTGTTGATACCAAGATAGATATTAGGCAAAGCAATCAATCAATAAATAAATAAACAGAATACAAGAACAACAAAATAAAAATCACCTCTATGGTGTTTTAAATGTCTTATTTTAAATAAGTTATCATTTAAAAAATACATTTTCTTTTTTGGCCCGGCAGTGGTGGTACACGCCTTTAATCCCAGCACTTGGGAGGCAAAGGCAGGCAGATCTTTGTGTTCAGGGCCAGCCTGGTCTATGGAGTGAGTTCCAGGACAGGTCCCAAAGCTACACAGAGAAACCCTGTCTCAAACAACAACAACAAGAACCAAAAAAAAAAAACAAAAAAAACAACCCACAATTTTTTTTCTGATGGTTTGAGTGGCAGTGGCCCCCACAGGCTCATGTATTTGAATGCTTGGTTCCTAGTCGACGAACTGTTCAGGAAGGATTAGGAGGTGTGGCCTTGTTGGAGGAGATGGTCACTGGGGTGGACGTGGAGATTTCAAAAGCCCATGCCTGGCTTATTTTCTTTCTCTCTTTCTCTCTCTGCCTGAAACTTCTGGATCAAAAGTGAGCAGTCAGCTGCTGCTCCAGCACCATGCCTGTGTGCTTGCTGCCATGATTCCTGTCATGACTAACCCTCTGTATCTGTAAGGAAGTCCCAATTAAATGTCTTCCTTTCTAAGATGCCTTGGCCATGGTGTCTATTCATCACAGCAATAGAGCACTAACACAATTTTCACATATTTTTTCTAAAGATTTAAGGTTAATAACATATATAGTAATGAAATTAAACTCTTAAACTCGTCAGTCAATATCAGATACAATGCAAATACAAGGGCAAAGAGAAGTGCTTTATGGGTACATGCATGTATACACACACACACACACACACATACACACACACACACACACACCAACCTACTTTTGCTACACAAATCATTGGGTAAGTTAACATTAGAGTGTGGAGCTTAGCAGTTGGAAAAGGCCTGAGGTCAGTTCAATGTCACCTTCTATATTTCTGACCCCTTAGTTTATTTTATACCTAATTGTCCAATCTAGTCAAAATGCCAATTTTAGAGGAACAGGTTTGTTCTCCTTCTATAAACCGCAGTTGCAGCACTAGATCTTCCAGGAACACCACTTCTCTAGAATTCTGAGTTGAGTTATTTATCTTGGGGAAGTTACCTTCAAACCTCTTGCTCAGCTGTCTGGCTTTTTAACGTGTGTGTTCAGGTTGGAACAGGACCCATGCTAAGAAAGCCAACCAGCAACAAATAGGCCACCATCCCTGTGGCCTTGGGCTCCTCTCTAGCAGTGTTCTTTCTCCATCCTCTTTTTCATTTAAGCTCTCAAATATGGACAAAAGAAGAGGAATTCTGTGCTTAAGTCCCTTTACCCTCTGCAGCCTGCCCTTTGGTAAATACAGCAGTGTCTGTCCTGCGCACTACAGTTTGAGAGTCTGTGACGAGGGGGTTTTGAGACTGAGCAAGCAACATGTAGCTCATCTCACTGGATCCGCACCTCCATCCCGTGCTGTTGCTTAATTCTTAGGAACATGTTCTTGGTTTGGAGTGAACAGCCGGTCTCCCATCACTCTTTCCATTGTTCCCGTATGTGTTCCCTCTTTTTTTCACACCATTTAAAAACAAGACATTTCCTCCAGCCAGTTGATTACTATCCTACCCTCAACCAGGATAAACTCCGAGCTCCGGCTTTTCCTTCTATAGTGATTTCCCTTACTATCAGAAGACCACATACAATCGAGTTAAAGAATTTATATTCTTTCTTAAAACTATGCAGTAGCCAGCTAGCTGATCTGTCTTTGTATTTATTCTTAGTCCACTTAAATTTGTATTTCTTGATCCTTACAAAGTAACTGCTGGTGCTAACATCAACTCTCTCTTCCGTGTTGATGCAGTAGTATAGCAATAGCTGTACCAATAGCTACTAATGCATTGATATAGCTCTAGCTTTTCAGAAAGAATGTCATGGTGATCCTTCTCTGTGACTGCTGTGACTGGCTTCTTGCCAGTGTGTACACTGAATGTAAGATTCAGCAGTTTAACCATTCATAGGAGCCCTCACACTCGTCATAGCTTGTCCTCTTTTTAGTATGCTCTTCCCACCGCAACACATGCCTCTGATCTTTTCCTTCACCAGTTTTCACTCGGCTGGTTCTTGGCCATGCTGTTAACACCTGTGAAGTATTTTCTGGCTGGAGAGATGGCTCAGCCGTTAAGAGCACTGCCTGCACTTCCAAAGGTCTTGAGTTCAACTCCCAGCAACCACATGGTGGCTCACAACCATCCGTAATGAGCTCTGGTGCCCTTTTGAGGAAGAGACCTATAAGTTGTCCTCATCAGGTTAGACCATGAAACTCAATATGGACAAGTTCAACAGAACTGTCCAGGCTAACCATGAATGCTTCATTCAGCATTGCCAGGGCATAAATTTCATTTCAGTTTCATTCAATGAAGTAATTTGACACCATAAACATTACCCCCATCCTCTGTACTCCATTAGGTCCCTAGCTCTGTGTACTTCGTAGCCAGCCCTAGCTGGAGCATGTTGTGTCTTCCTTGACGTAGCTTAGAAATTGTGCTTTTTCTTGAGACTAAAGTCAAAAGTTACATTAAGAAAAAGACTGTGCTATAGGTGTCATAGATGTTTTCTTATAAATAACCCACATAAAATTTTTGGTGGTACATTGAGAAGGACAAAGGTGAAAACTTTCTCCAGTAAGAGAATTACATTAAGTAATTTTTCACAAGGCTGACCTGAATGACTATGTACCTCCAACAAACAATTAGAGATTTGTAATCTCAAAAAACAAGACAAAACCCAACACACCAATTATTTACTTATGCTTACTTTTTAAATTTATATTTCACTATAATGCAAAGTAATGGGTTTCATCCTTTCTTTCTTTCACACATGCACACACTTACAAATTATATTTATTTCTTATTTGTCTTTATATACTCTATCCCACCCACTTATTGTAACAAAAAATTATATTGCTTTTGTGAGCAAAAAGAGAAAAGAACAGAATTTAACCATGATAACAGAATTATAGGAGTTATCTTCTTTATATAGTTTGTTTTATGTATGGTCTATAATGTAAAACTAAACCCCTTATACCTAAGATCACACTAAATATATGCTAATAAGTATTAGATTATTCCAGTGACACACTTTGCTAATGCCTACGAAACCAAGTGAATTATGTGTCTCCTAGATCAGATATCACACAAAGGGTAAATATTATATTTACAATTTAATTTCATGGTTTTCATTCTAGTGTATAAAACATTACAGAATGTTAAATATAAATGAAAGACAGTGTGATGATTTAGAATCTCTATTTGTGAGATGGCATCATTTCCCTCTTACGGAGCAGCCCAGTCATTCAAGCATACTTTTAAATAGCATTTCTTGTACTTGAAAAGTTATTGAGTAATCAAGCTGTGACCTTTAGTGCTCCACCAAGAAATGCAATTCAGTTTTGTATGGTATCCAAACTAATCAATATCCCATTATGATCACAGATGAGAATTTTATAAGAAAGACAAAGCAGTGAGGGTATCAGATGACCCTTTGGGGTTTTGTTTGTTTGTTTTCTGGAGAAATTAGATAGATTTGCATAAGAAGCCATTTCAAGTAAGAATATCTGATTATTTGTCTCTTTGAATATGAAATAAAGTCTTACCTTCTAATTGTATCATTAGACTAGGAGAATAAAATCATTAATTCATGGACACTCACAATTACAAAGAGGAAATATAGATATATCAACTGCCATCTTGAATGTACATTACAAATGCAGTTGTATAGATGGTATAGGCCAGGCAAGCTATAGTTCAACCCCCTGCAATGCCTTGAGACACTATACTCACATATAGCTGATTTGGTCATTAGGCTGAATCATCTAATTATCTACATGCTATGAGTCTATGTGTTCATTAATATTGATCAAAGCATCCTGTACTTCCGTTCAAATAGGTTGAACATTCTTAGAAGGTGCTTGAGTGCCTGACCATTTTAGAAGTCAAAACCTAGCAGAGGGTTGACCATTGGTCTCAGCCTGAGTGGGCTTCCACAGAACAGTAGCATCAATCATATGTGATGGTGCAGGCTATCAGCTGACTCACCGGTAAATTCCTACTGCTGTTCAGATGACCATCTCAAATAAGGAAGTTCAAATAAATATGTAACCAGATGTTTGCCACAGCATTAGAAATCTCATCAATATGTTACCATATATGGTAAGCCTCTAGGCACATCTCTTTCTAGACATACACACACCACATCACACCATACAACACCCAAATAGAGAAGAGACATGCACCTACAGTATGCGCATATTGGAAGCACTGAGTTGTCGTGTGTGTGTGTGTGTGTGTGTGTGTGTGTGTGTGTGTGGTGTATGGAGTGGAGGTGTGTGTCTGTCTATGTATTTTGTGTTATGGTTCTATGGCCTTTTGTAGCAATCACCTCTAGATATTTGGACTAAAGGAATCATTTCTTAAAGAAGCGAAAATACAAAGTCATGTCACAGACTTAAGAAGGAATGAATTTTCTACTCTGACATCTATGACATGATGATATCAGCCTCTTTGAAAGTGTATTGAGTCAACTTCTGTCCTTAAGAGGGAGTTGCACGTTTCTTTGAGAGTTCACTAAAGCCTTGCTTATTTGAGTCATTGGAATTAAGAAAGAGATCCTAGGGGCAGGGGTACATAAGCTTTCTTTGTGATTATATGTTGAAAAATGAAAGACAATAATAACAGTAACTGATATTCCTTGCAAATCTGCTGTAGGCATTCTTTGTTCTAACTTATTTCTATGTGTAGAAAGTATTTTAATCTCACTACCACGAATAACCTCCATATTGCTACTGTACCCATATTATAGATGACGAAACAGGGATCAGACACTTTTAATGATTCTTTAGGACATTTCTAGGAAGAGCAAGATTCCTGTTTGTACTAGATCAGACAGTTTCCCAGGCTGCCAGAGTGCTCAGCTTTCCTTGTCTGGGAAAACCCAGCAAGAAACCATTTGCCCTCTCCTTATAGTAATTGACTCCATCCTCTGACAGGCCTTGTTTTTCTTCCTAATGACTAAAGGGAAGATTTTAATAGCACCAAGTAGACCTTAGTTTCCATGCTTGCTCATAGGCAGGAGTGTGATCTAGTGCCCTCTGGAGGGGAAAAGAAGAGCCGGCGAACACTGTCTATATTTTAAGTGAGTAAACACAGAAAAGATTGCATCCAGAAAAAACACACGTGTTTGCAAAGTCTGCACTTAGTGATACATTTCTCCATGTTTTTAAAGAAGGTTTTGGTTTAGTGTTGGTTGGAAAGGGCAAATTTCTGGATGCTTCATCAATGAATGGTAGATAGGGGCTACCTTTCAAATATGGAACATTACTTAGCAGAGAGTAGAATATAATAACAACAGCAAACACAATTACTGCTGTATCACAGTATCCACAGGACCTTTTGATTAAATCAACCATTCTTAAACACACTCCAAAAACAGAGAGATGATAATTAGTGAAAACTCATTGTTCTTTTGCAGGGACCCTTGATATTATTCAGAAAATATCAATTAGGTCACCTGCACCTTGCATAAATATACTCTCAAGCAGCCAGTACCCCATCTGATTTACATGCCATCTGATCTCTCTACGAACCAGTGTTTTGCAGGTGATGAAAATAAAGACATCTTCTTTTCCTCTTTTCCTGCTAAGGCAGAAGAAAATATACCACTAATATTTTAGATAATTGGTACTCATTAACTGCTTGATAAATTAGTGAATAAATTCTGGTTCTAGTTACACTAGAAAGGTCAAATACTCTCCAGTTCTTTTTTATGTATTGTCTAACTTCTTGCCCATCTTTGTTGTACTAATGAAATGGCAGTATCTATCATGGTGTAACTGAGCTGGGGCTCTAAATTACCTTCATCTGGCACCATTCCAATATACTATAAATGAGGTAATTGTCCTTGACTATAAAATTTGCATTTTCAAGACTTAATTGCTATCATTACATCTTTTTGTAATTCTATTAATTTAACTGAATGGAGCGTTTGGTTTTATGGCTAAAAATTTGCATTAAAACATTATACATCTAAATAGAATTTTAATATTTTTATCAAAAGCTTTATAAGGTGATCCCAAAGGAGACAAATAATTTCTCAAGAAAAAGTCGGGAGCTGTCACCCTAGAGGTTTTACCTTCAGTGATCATTAATGGACCTTTAAGTCACCCAGCCAATGTTTCATTCTGGGACATGAAAAAATCACAGAGGACATACACTCTGTGGATTCTTTCTACTTAATCATTAACAGGAAGTTGGTTAGCCGGAGCCATGACATGGCTGGCTGCCTTTTGCTATGCTCCTTTGGGTGTCTGAGATGTTTCCTTTGTATCCTCAGTAGGTCTGTAAGATTAGGTTAGAGTTAGGGGTAGAGTTAGGCCATGCCCAGTGTGCAAGTGTTTTGGTTTGATTGGAACTTTATGTGCCCCTTCTCTATTCTATTCCTGAGCAATACCACTCTACTTTTATGAGCCTAGCTTTCCAGTCCTGTTCCATTGCACAGACTGGGAGTGTTCCTGGCACTCGGTTAGCTTATGCCTGAAATAATTACACAGAAACTGTATTCATTGAAATACTGCCTGGCCCATTAGCTCTAGCCTCTTATTGGCTAACTCTCACATATTTGTTTAACCCATTTCTAATAATCTGTGTGTCACCACGAGTCGTGGCTTACCGGGAAAGATTCAGCATGTCTGACCTGTCAGGCTTCATGGCTGGCGGCTCTCCCTGACTCTTCCTTCTCTATCCTAGAATTCCGTTCTCTTTCCCCCTCTATCTAAGTCTTGCCCAATCAAAAGGTCAAGGCAGTTTCTTTATTAACCAATGAAAGTAACCCAAATACAGATGGCCCCTCCTACACCAGGTATCTAAAAGAGCCCATTTAATCAGATTAGTGACTACCCTAATTGTCATCATAGAACCTACAGCCAGAAACTGATGGAAGCAGAAGCTGTGACCCAGAGCCAAGCACTGGGCTGAGCTCTTGGAGTTCAGCTAAAGAAAGGGAGGAGGGATCATATGACCAAGGTGGGGGGTAAAGAGCACGAAGACCACAGAGACAGGTGACCCAAGCTAGTGGGAGATCATAGACTATGGATTGACAGCTGGGGAACCTGCATAGGATAGAACTAGACCCTTGTACATGTGGGTGACAGTTATGAGGCTTGTCCTATTTTGGGGGTGGGGGCTGGCAGTGGCCTCAAAAACTATCCCAGGTGCATGAACTGGCAGTTTGGAGCCCATTTCCTATGGTAGAACAACTTGCTCAGCCTTGATACGGAGGGAAGGGTCTTGATCCTGCCTCACGTTGGTATGCCAGGTCTTGTTGACTTCCTCAGGAAGACCTTACCCCTTCTGAGGAGTAGATAGGGGATGGGAAGGGGAGAGATTGGGGTAGCAGTGGGAAAAGGGGAATGAGGGGGAACTGAGGTTGGTATGTAAAATGAAAAGAGTTTTTTTAATAAAGAAAAGGAAAAAGAAAACGAAAGCTGCAAACATCTTAGTTATCAACACAGCTGATCCGTATCATATATGTGGGCAGAAGCTGTAAGTAAAACTCAGAAAAAGTCTTTGTTTTCAGAGATTTTGGAGTAATGGTGGATTCTTGTGGATCCTCTGGTATTGTTTACATATGGAAAGATGAGAAATATTTGCGGAAAGTGAAGCAGAAAATGTCCTTAGGGATATCAAAGGCCAAGGCATGCATCATTTCCAGCTCATTTAAAAGATGAGGAACTGACACACAGCCAAAACCTTACACGTGAATTCATGGTGCAGGTAGATGCAAAGTCAACAAACAGCCTTGGTTCCAGGCTGTGCTCTCAGTCGCTGTGTCAGACCTTCTCGCTGGTGCTGAAAGATCTGCACAGCATCACTGCAGACTGCATGGGAGTCAGTGGGAGGAAACTGGTACCACTGTGGATGCCAGACTCAGCTTTTCATAGACTGTACAGTGTTTCATGAGCTTCCTCTATATATTCCCAGACCCACTCCTGAAAGGTCAATAAAGCAAAGGGTGTGTGCTAGTCAACCAAGAAGCCATTGTGTGCCATCTAGATTTCTTTATTCACCAAACATACACACCCACAGATTCTGCACATGAGATCACTTGAAGTTCATTCAGGAGCATCAAATTAAAAGTAACAACTCCTACTTCAAAATACACTGGGAACGTAATCACCGGAAATGAAGAAAAATACCATATTTTCACATGGTGGAGCATGCTGTAATGTATCTACTTAGTGATGGCATTAGTTGTTAGTAGCAGGTGAAAGAGAAACATTATAGATTAATTAGCATATCAAAACACTACAGCTCTCCTCATCAAAGGATGCAATATGGGACTTTTTGATTAAACAGAATCCACCACTTCAGTCATAGATGTATTTAATAACACTAAAGTAACGGGCCAACAATATTCAGATTAATATTTAGAGATTATTTCTTGTTCCAATAGAAAGGGAATTTGTGCCTCTGTGTTTTCTCCCCATCTTGCTGCTACATGATGCAATTAACCCGATCTTAGCAAGGACTTTTGGGCCCTGCTTGCATATATCATTTCAATGTTGCTCACTGAGAGAAAGTCACACAGATTATCACGAACTCATTGCCACCATGGACCATGGCAAAAACATTCACATGAACTTGACTGCCTTCACCACTCATGTTTCTACACAGTATTTCCATTCAAAGAAAACCAGTTTAATGTAACAAACACATACTAAGTTTCTGGTATGCCCTGGAAACTCGGAAGTTAATAAAGCACACACTTTGGCCTATGTAATGTAATTTCTTGTATGGAAATCTATGACTGTTATCCCTGGCCTGTTTCTTGCATGTTATTTGGAATATATATATATGTATATACATTTTTGTTGAACTTTGTAATCTGTTCTTGAAAGACTGGAGAGATGGCTCCATCAGTAAAGTACCTATGGCACAAGGTACTGAGTTCTAGCTAATAACATCACACATGCAAAGGCATTTTGACAAGGATCTGCAACCCACATACTGGGCAGGGAGAGGCAGTTTGAACTCCTAAGCTCACTGACAAATAAGTCAATTGGTAAGCCCCAGACTCAGTGAGAGAAGCTGCCTCAAAAACTTGGGTAAAGAACAGTAGAGGAACATTCCTGACCTAGACCGCTGTTCTTTATCTGCACACACATTCACATGTATGCACACATTTACACACAAAGCTCGCACTATAAGTACACAGAGAGATAAAAGCTAAAACAGAAGCCTGTGCTTGGTGTTGTTTAACCTTTGTTCTAGCGCAGGACACAAGATCAGAAGTCAGTCCCTAACTCACCCCAGGCTTATGTCTTCATCAGGAGCAACATGAACAAAGTGACAGTGACTTCCCAGAGTTGCTTCCAGACCAAAGGGTTTCAAGTGCAGGAAAGCTGTCTAGAGAAATCAAACTCTAGATTATCATTCTAGTGCATATAAATCCCTGGAAGATCATTCTAGTGCATACCTATGGCTACAGTGGTTGGGAGGGCATATTTGCTCTACATCTTAATTCAGAACTTTTCTTCCTATGTCTTACCAAGCAATTTTCCAAATATGAGTGAGTGATAACAGCAATCATAATCATGACTATTGCTTATTGTGTCTTTATGGTGCAGTATGCATTACCTTAGGTTATGCAGAGGCATCATAACTAAACTTTATCATTTCTTAACTCAAGCATAGGGGAAACTGAGATGAAAAGTGTTGAATGACTCGCAAAGAGCACACATGAATGAGCATAAATACACTGCTTTCTTTTCCTACTTGCGTTTGGCAGAGTGGAAATCACCAACATACATTCAGTAAAATAAGCACATGCTATCACATGCATTCACATACACATACACACACACACACATTCATGTGAAAATGCCTGTGCACACTCCGATATTAGACCAAAAGAAATGGAGCACGTATGCCCACTTCATTCAGGTTATGTTTAGCCAAAACATTTTAAAATTCTGATTATCCTGACAACTTTGAAAGTAAAACTCTTCTTTTGTGGAGATGGTGGTTGGAGAAGATGGGGGTTGGAGAAGATTTTTTTTCCATCACATTTTCAGCATTGAATATTGACACAATATAACAAAAGCACATAATGCAATGTTTTCTATGAAACCATTCTTTAAAATATTTAATCCCCATATATTATAAATAACTTGATTATGAATTATCTGAAGTACAGTGTTCATCTGTAACTAATTGTCAATTTAAAAGTCAGTATAAACCATCAATTGAGCATGGTAGTGACTATTATTAAATGTCTCTGCCACCCCACTAAGTTCACAGTTTATACTACATTATTAAAAAGATATAATTTTAAGAATAACGTTCCCTCCCTTTTTATGCACAATATCCTTTCTGTGGCATCAGCAATAGACTTTCTGCACATTTCATTTTATTTATTATGCATTCCAGTTGCTTTATTTAAATGTTAAACTGCTAGCATTTAGTGGAAAACTATAGAGGCATCACAGTAATAATTTAAACCTTTCTCTGCATGGGGTGATTTTTTTGCTCCAATCTTTTAAAATTGCAAATTGTCAATAATATATCACACAATGTTTCACTTTACACAGATTTGAGAAGGACCATTTTAGCTTTCAACTACCGGAGCATCTGCCTTAGTTCTCCATCTACCACCCTGCAGGTACCCAGGCATGGGGACCAACTTGGCAAAAGATACCCAATTGTGACCTGATGTGGTTTGTCCCACCTGGGGACCATAACTAGGGTCAGGGCTCAGAAGTAACAGCTGTCCATCACAACATACCATTGGTCAAATAGACTACTATTATGAGAGTCCTTTGTATATAGAAAAATTATAGAATCCATCACCACAGAAAACATTTAGTGATGAGTTTCTGTATGCTAGAAAGTCTATACACTATTAGAAGATTAAAATATTTAATCTTAAAAAATAAATAGCTAGAGGCTGGAGAAATGTCTCAGTGGTTAAGAGGGAGTACTGCTCTTGCAGAGGACCCAGCCTGAAGATTAATAACAACCACTAATGCCTGCTCCAGAGGATCAGACAACCCTCTTCCGGCTGAGGGGCCACCGCACTCTTTGTGCAAAGCAACCCTCCTACCAATCCCAAACACATAAACACATAATTTTAAATTAAAATCATATCTTTTAAAATGAATAAGTATTTGCCATTCTCTGTGTCCTTTGGGTGTGCAGTTCAGTTGAAGACGCACAGAGGACAGATCAGTAAGTTACCCTTTTATAAATGCCGTCCGGGTGATAACATGAGATTCTGAACTCTGTAACTCTGGCCCAGTCTTCTATGGACGCTGTTGCAGATAAAAGGGAAGCTGTTTGCAGTAATTTATCTTTTAGGCTTCATGGTGCTATTTGGTTTTCAAGATGGGTTGATCAGAGTCGGATAACACCTTGGAAGCTGAAAGTCTTCTCAGAAAGAACACCAGCTCTGTTCTCACCTTTGAAAAAACTATGTGGACAAGATGAAGTTGAGATGCAGTAAAGAGACCTTGAGAAACCATTCATCATTCCCTGCAGGAACAGAAAGAAGGAAAGGGTCTCTGGAGAGGAGGGCAGACATAACAAGACTGAGTTCTAGAATGAACATTTGACACTGTGCTACCCTTGCTCTCCTAAGGATTAGCTTTTACCATACAGATATGTTTCAATCCTCTGTCCATTCGTTTCCTCAAATGCCTGGCTCTACCACCCCTGCTCCCATTTAGAAACTCTAGTACTTAGCTATTTTTGAGTTCCTGAGTTGACGATGAGACTTTCGTCTCCAGTGCCATTTGTTTTAGACTGAAACCAAGAGAGGTGACCAGAAGTGGAAGGCTTCATTCTGGGGAACTCTCATCGTGCAAACATCCACTCTGGTAGACGGCTCTGCACTGTGGTGCTGTGTTAGCAGCAGTCCAGCCATATCCTGAGGTACAATTACACTGGAAGCTGAAGAATGTTCAAATTCATTAAGGCACAGTAGGGTGGTTACAACTAACAATTTATTTTCTAAAGACCCAGACTCCAAGTTTTACAATGCAACATCCTTGGTTTCTCAAGGTCTCTTTACTGCATCTCAACTTCATCTCACTACTAGAAATGCTAATTGTCCTGACTTGATTGCGGAACACTGTATACTCGTGTCAAGTTACCAAATCATGCTCCATAAAGATGCACAATTTTTATGTCAATAAAAAACAAGTTTTGCACACTTTTGCTGACTCGAAATACCGCTGCTGCTTAGAAGACACATAATCCTCTAGGACTTAAAGCTGCTTCCTCTGAAGCTGGCTGCTTCAGGTTTTAATCTTACCTCAATCACTTAGTAGCCCTGACTTTTGCCACTGTTTCCTCACCAGTAAAATGGGTTAACTACTTTTTACCTCATAGAGTTCTTGGAGTGAATAAATGAAGTAATTCACATTAAATTGTCACAGCAACATGTGGCAAAAAATAAATAGTCAATAAATGCAGGCTGTTATTATATCCAGTGCGGGGGTCATGGTGGGTCACCTTGTTGACACTCAATAAAGTTTGTGATGGAAAGAAATGATTGACACAAATGAGCAGTTAATACTGGCGTAACACTTCATATATGTGTGTTCTAATAAAATTACCCCAGAAAGCCATGCATGCAAACAGGCTTAGGCAGAAGTAGAAATGAAGTGGACATGTGTAAGACTGCAATATTCAATCGCAAGCGTTATTAAACTCTTAAAGGTAGAGTGGAGTGTCCCCTGTCTGAGGACTGTTGCAGCAAAAGTGTGGCACTGCCTTGCCTGCTCCAGAAACTGTCAGAAAGGGGAAACTTCAAGGTGTCAGAACATTTTCAGGATTGAGTCATGAGAGCCACTCTGCAAGAACAATACCCTCTGCTGTTTGCCACCGTGCACTCAGAATATCAAAAGAAAACACTGATGATGAAATTTATTATTTTAATCAAGCTTCCACATTGAAATCCCGTCTCTCATCACTCTGGCCAAATGTCACAGCAGGAGTGATTTTGATCCTTTGCCACCATGCATGTTGAAAGAGTCTGGTGCAAAACTTGGCCCTGGCAAACAAAGCTCTGTATATTTGGAAACAATCAACCAGCGTGCTGACTCACTGGCTTCCATGGTGCTATCTGATGCAGATCTATCTGTCTCACTGGCATATCCAGCACCTCCGCTGGCCCTGCGGGGTGTGTGCCCTGTCAAGGCCAGGTGCTAAAGAAAGAGGCATAGCCGGCAGAGCCGGAAACTGATTCCAGTAGACACAAGGAAGCAGCATTTCTGTTTGGAAACAATTTGCTCTTGTTCTGGGTCACTGTCTGGGCCGCTGTGCTGTCAATAATGACTTGCATTATTTTTGTCGTATGTTCTGTCGGCTCACTGGGATCAGTTTCTCCGTATACCAGAAGTCCATGTGGCTCCCCCTTTCCCATCGCTCTTGATCGGTTCTTTTTAACCATGGAATTTCTATGAGTGAGTGAAGACAAAAGCTTTCTTCTTTAAGTCTCTTGACCTTCACGGTTTGTGAAATTGGTGCTGTCACATGTTTGTGATCCTTCTGTTTCTCCTTCCTAGGAATTGCCTGTTTGTATGCCTTCCTCATTTTTTGGAGGGTGGGAAGATGAGGGAGAGGTTGGGGCTCACCGTGAAAACCAAACTAGCCTAGAACATGGAATATTCCTTCTGTCTCAGCCCTCCCAACTGCTGGGATTTCAAGTGTGTGTGCCACACTTGGCTTTAAGTAGTCTTTTAAAATACTTTTATTTAGAAAGTATTTCAAACATAGAAACATTTTAAGAATAAAAATAGAAGCTAGACATGATGGCTACAGAGTGACTGGTCTGTATAGCACTAGACTAGCCTAGGTTACAAAGTGTGATTCTGTCTCAAAACAAACAGCTACCTAATTAAGGAATAAAATAGTACAGCGAACACATCTGCTTATTTTGCTCAGATTTATTTGTTAATATTCATGTGTACAATTATGTAACTATGTCCTGACTATGGATTCATAGCATTTTGATACATAAACATCCTTAATTTTAAGGTAGTAATTTTTTGACTTTCCTCCTTATGGCTTTTGCCTTGAAAGCTTCAGAAATTATCCCGTAATTTCTAAATCATTAAGATTTTTCATCTCCAGTTCCTTCCAGAGATATAATGCTCTCTTTTACATTAAGTCAAAAATCCACACATTTGTGCATAGGATGAGGTCAAAATCTATTTTTGTTTTTCCCTAGAGATCAAAACACTTCACTCCACTATTAAGTGAATCAGCCATTCGTCCACATTGGTTTATATTTAGATTTCTGTTGTGGTAGAATGGGAGCCCACTTAGTGAGGGATGCATTCTGAAAAATGCATGTATAGGCAATTCTGCTGCAGTGAGGACAGCAGAGAACACACATACACAAGCCTGTGGGATAACCTGTCATGCAGGTAGACAACTGGTATAGCCAAGAGTACAGCTCATCTCTGTACTGCAGACTACTGCTGCAAAATGGTTAAGTTTTTATGTGTGTAAATACTGCTAAATATAGAAAAGTCACAATAAAAAGAGGAGTAGGGCACTTAGCAGCCTTGAAATATTCAGTACTAGAAGCCTCTCTGCCTCTGCCTGTGTGTGTGGTGAAGACCGTGTATATGGGCAAACGGCCCTTACAGACATCAAAGCTATATGAAAATTGTAAGAAGAATTTCGTTCTTTGTAATAAATCTACTTTAGCTTACTATAACTTCATTCTTTATGAAATTTGATCTTTCTTAACATCATAACTGAGAGTAACATTTAGCTTTAAATATAAACACATCAAAACAATTGGAATTTTTGAGTCTGTTAAAGTCTAGAGTTATTTCCTGTATATGTGATCCTTTACACAATGTAGACCACAAATTCATGCATGTGTTTGTGTATTTATGTAAATATGTATGTACACATATACCCACATATATGTGGGAATAAAGACTACTAGGACAGAAAAACATTCCTAAATACATAGTACTATATAGATGTATGTTTATTACATATGTATGTAATACATTATAGAAATATATATTTAATTTTATATTGACAAACCTCTATTCAGGCATGTATCATGTAATGTGCATAATGACTTCATATATATATGAGCGTGTTTGTGTGTTTATGGCATATGTACTATACATATGCGATAGACATATAGTAAATATGTGTTTATGCACATATAAAACATATATACTAGTGCCTGAATCTTTTATTAATTTCAGTGGCCTCTTTTTGTTGCACTTGTAGGCAGTATGGTGTTTCAACAGTCCCCTGTAAAATATATCATACATATCTTCTTAAATTTCTCTGTGTGGCTCTTCATCAGTGAAATCCTGAATTTTAGGTTATTTTCATCACCTGTCATTATGTTTTCATGTAAAGATTGGTTTGAAAATTATAGGCTTTTTTATGATATTGTTTTACCATCTATCAGTATGGTATACTACCTGATTTATGGGACTAGTTTATTGTCTTTCAATATTACTCTAAACCTCTCTCTGTGGACATTGTCTCTGTGTCTTTATTGAATTTATTCTGGTGGACTTATTGTTGTTTGCTTTTGTATTCTTCCTGAGAATGACATGTATTTTCCAAGTATACTTCACAGTGTGTTTTTTAATAGTCAGTTTTTAATATTTCAATTATTTTGGCCACTTAACTGTTTTACTCCCTTTAATTGTGTGTGTGTGTGTGCACATGTGCGTGCATGTGTGCTTGTGAGTGCATGCACGCACGTGCGTGTGTGTGAGGATGTGTAAGTATAAGGGTGTGGGGAGGTAGGAGTAGGCAGGTTCAGTTTATGAAAGTCATATATGCTTGTAGAAGGTAAAGCGGAGAAGTCAGTTCTCTCTCTCAAGGCTGGTTCTAGGGATTGAACTCAGGTTGCCCTGTTTGTAAGCAAGCACCTTCACTTGCTACGTGTTTCCAGTCAGCTTACTTGTTTAAAATAACTGCATGGATATTCTCTTAGATTTATATAACAAAATATGTGAATTTCAGGTAAATAGTTTTACATTCTGTTTTCTATCAATTAGTAACTCCCTAACAAGGTAAAAAAAAAAAAAAAAAAAAACTTCTTTTTGTCTGGGTCCTTAGTTTAGATGTCATGTTCATTTTCCCCTCACTAATATAAATTCTTTACTAAGGATACAGCTCTGGTAGCCTCTCTCAACCATCTAATATAAGAAGTTTAAATATTCTATATGATTAAAAGCTTATCTTCTAATGACAAATTAAGTTGAGATCTATGTTCATATTCACAAAAATATGACGCTGGGAATTTATTTTGTTGTTGTTTTGCTGTAAAAATATAATGCTGCCATGAAAATTAAGATAAATATATTATTATATAATATCACATATTATTTTATTAATTATTGTAATAATGTAATGTATAGCATACTAATATGAAATAGTAATTATATATTTATATATAGTGATTATAAACATAATATATTATATACTATTATGCAATATTCTATTAATGTTCTATGTAACATATGATACCACATGTATTAGTATAGATATATGAAGCATACTATTATTGATTAATTTTCATCTCATGTACTTGTTGAAATTATAAAGGCTCTTAAATTTTATAAAAAATTGCCAATGTCAAGTACCAAGGATACCTTTTCAGTATAATTTAGAACATATTGCCAAACTAAAATTTCAACATTTTAGTGTTGATTTTTATAAGTAGATTTTTTTTATGACCAGAACAACATCCTTAATTCAAAATTTAGTAGGTTTATTAGTGCTTTCACCTTAGACCCTCTTTAAATTTTCTTCATTGCTACACAATACCCTTTGTGGGGAAAAAATCTAATTAATAATCATGAGCTGTATTGTTGTAACTATTTTAAGTCACTTTGACTGAGAATAGTTCCCCTCACTTCTGTCCAGTTGTAGATTGCCATGACTTTTAATTGTATAGACCAGTTTTCTCAAGAGTGGCCATTTGAGTTTGTGTAGCCTTTTTTCAGGAACAGATTTAGGTTGTGAATCCTTGACAGGAATAGTCCAGGACAGACTTGGCTTTCGCAGCATCCCACCAGGCGTGTGTGATCTCCATGCATCCATTACCAGTGGGGTTCATGACGAACATGACATAAAAGTGACACACTGCAGGATAATCCTCTTGTACACTGTAAAGATTTGACACTCAAATTGGCTTAATAAAATGCTAATTGGCCAGTAGTCAGGCAGGAAGTAGAGATGGGGTAAACAACCTGAGGATGATGGGAAGGGGAAGGGCAGAGTCAGGAGACACCAGTCAGACGCAGAGAGAACAAGATGGGCACATCCTAGTGAGAAATGCCATCCACATGGCAGAGTATTAAAAAGGAATATTCATTAATTTAAGTGTCAAAGCTAGTTAGTAATAAGTCAGAATCACTGGCCAAGCATTTTTAAGTAATATTAAGTTTCTGTGTCAGTGGTTTGATACTGGGTGGTTGGGACAGGAAACATCTGATTACGTATGGTGCTTCAACATGGGGCTGGAATTTCCACATAAGACCCGACAAAGATTTAAAAAGGATTCTAAACACACAAAAATGGAGTCAAACTTGCTTTCTTGGTAATCACTTTTTCTCTGGTGATCTCTATTTGCTGACAACGAATAGAGACACTTCTTCTTTAAGAGATAATTTCCTGATTCAGCATTAATGGCAAAAACCATGCTCTCCTTAAAAGGCCCTGCTGCCGAACACTTAAATGGAGGTTATGAGCAGCAGATGACACCCTACTAGAAGAAGGTGTGGATCCAGAAACTTCTCAGAGTTGGAGCAGTAAATATGGCTCCTAGAGCTTGTGGTAAATGTACCTCCACCATAAGACTCAGTTCTCAAGGAACCAAGGAATGGAGCAGAGCCAGCTGTCAAAGCCACTGTTTTGGTCCTAGCTGTGCCCATTTAGCAGTTTAAAGAATCTAGTGATAAAAAAAAAAACAATACAGATACACGATAAGGACAAACTTAAAAAGACATCTAAATGGGTCACAATGTGTTTTAAAATGTATGTAGACTTAGGAGAGAGGAAAAAGGATAGATTAAAATAATAATTTATGGATCCAGACCAAGGACATTTGCAGAGGCAGGACTGAGCCAGCACCTAGGCCAGAGCAGCCCTGAGGCAGTGAGCTCCACAATAGTAGAACTGAGCCAACAACCTGGGCTGGAGCGGGCCTGGGACAGTGAACTCCACAAGAGCAGGACTGAGCCAGCAACCTAGGCCAGAGTAGACCTGAGAAAGTGAACTCCACAGGAGCAGGTACAGGGGAGAAACTGCTGAGTGAGTGGGCCAGAGCCAGAAAACACAATGGATCTGGGTGTGAGTCTGAGACCCACAAGAGGGTGTAGGCAAGAACCAGAAACCTCTGTGGGTCCAGATATCGGTCTGGGACCTCCAAGGCAGTAGGCAGGAACCAGAGACCTCTGAAGGTC
The DNA here is from genome assembly GCA_004026605.1 of Ondatra zibethicus. Taxonomy (NCBI): domain Eukaryota; kingdom Metazoa; phylum Chordata; class Mammalia; order Rodentia; family Cricetidae; genus Ondatra; species Ondatra zibethicus. Next base: position 368,761 of record PVIU01000207.1, on the reverse strand, counting down.
TGGGCATGAGTCTAGGACCTCCAAGGAAGTAGATTAGAGCCAGAAACCTTTGCAGACTAACCCCAAGCCAGGGACCTCTGCAGGAGTGGATCCAGACCAGGGAAATTTACAGAAAGAAGTCTGAGCTGGCAACCTAAGCTAGAGCAGGCCTGAGACAGCAAACTCCATGGGGGCAGAGCAAACTCCAGGGGCACTGATTGACCTCCAGGAACACACAGTGACCAAAGGGGTGACTGGAACTGTGACACTGACTGCACCATGAGAAGCAACCATCTGATTCTTGGATCCACTGGCACCTGCAAGATTGATCACCAGAGTCACAGAAAACCCCAACTAAACCATCAGAAAAAAACATGGGTAGACAAGGTAAGAACACATGCAACAGCACAAAGAACAACACAACACTAGTAAAAACTAGTGGTCCTACAACAGCAAGACTTGAACAACCAAATTGTTTGGATGAAGCAGAAGAATATGACCTAAAAAATAACTTTAGGAGAATGTTTGAGGCCCTTAAAGAGAAAATGAAAAATTCCCTTAAAGAAATAGAAGAAAAGGCAAACAAAAAATTGGAAAACATAAACAAATCCCTTATATAAAACCAAGAAAAAGCAATCAAACACGTGAAAGGAACTATTCAAGATTTGAAAACTGAAATAGAGACAATAAAGAAAACACAAGCTAAATGAATAATAGAAACAGAAATCATGAGGAAATAATCAGGAACCACAAATGCAAGCATAAACAGCAGAATACAAGAGATGGAAGAGAGAATCTCAAGCACTGAAGATACAATACAGAAAATAGAATCATCAGCCAAAGAAAACAGTAAATCTAACTGAAGATTAACACAAAAATCTAGGAAATATGGGACACCATGAAAAGACCAAACCTAAGAATAATAGGTATAGAAGAAGGAGAAGTGCAACTCAAAACCACAGAAAATATATTTAACAAAATCATAGAAGAAAACTTTCCCAACCTAAGGAAAGATATGCCTATGAAGATACAAAAAGCTTACAGAACACCAAAAAGACTGGCTTAAGAAAAAAAAATCCCCTCACCACATAATAATCAAAACATTAAACATACAAAGTAAAGAGTTGCAAAGGAAAAATGCCAAGTTACATGTAAAGGCAGACCTATCAGAATTACACCTGACTTCTCAATGGAGACAATGAAAGCCAGAAGGTTCTGGTCAAACATTATACAGACATTAAGAGATCACAGATGTCAGCCCAGACTACTATACCCAGCAAAACTTTTAATCACCATAGAAGGACAAAACAAGATATTCCACGACAAAATCAGATTTAACCAATATCTAGCCACAATCCCTACACAAAGGAAAATTCTAACCCAAGGAAGTTGGCTACATCAACAAAAACACAGATAATTGATAATCTCACCACAGAAAATCCTAAAGAAGGGAAAAAGACACAAATTAACATCACCAACAACAAAAACTAAAACAGCAGATAGCTATCACTGGTCATTAATATCCCTTAATATAAATGGACTCAACTCACCTATAAAGCAGCACTTGCTAACAGATTGGATATGAAAACAGAATTCATCCTTCTACTTCATACAAGAAACACACCTCAACCTCAAAGATAGACATTGCCTCAGAGTATACAGTTGGGAAATTTTTTCCAATTAAATGGACCTAAGAAACAGGCTTGTGTAGCTATGGAAGTACACTTAAACACATTGGCACAGGAAACCACTTTCTAAATATAAACCCAGTAGCATAGACACTGTTGGAGGGAACCATTTGTTGGTTCCCGGCCACCTAACCCCGAAATAAACACACAGAAATTCTATTAGTCAAATCACTGCTTGGTCCATTAGCCCTAGCTTCTTATTAGCTAACTCCTATATCTTAATTTAACCCATCTTTATTAATCTGTGTATCACTATGTGGCTGTGGCTTACTGGATAAAGTTCCGGTGTCTGTCTCTGGTGGGGCTACATGACTTCTGTCTGACTCATCCTCCTTTCTTCCAGTATTCAGTTTAGTTTTCCCAATCTACCTAAGTTCTGCCCTAACAATAGGCCAAGGTAGTTTCACCAATGGTATTCACAGCATACAGAGGGGAATCCCACATCACCTCCCACTTTTTGTTTAAATAAAAAGGAAGGTTTTAACTTTAACATAGTAAAATAACATATAACAAAACAGGTATCAAGTAAGAATTGCAGTTACAATATTTATATCTGTTTTGTCTTTTATCATACTATCTACTCTTCAACTCCATCAAAGACTCCAGAAGGATGTATTATTACCTAAGAAAACAGGATGTGCATTGTAAGAACTTCCAAAACTCTAGAATTGAGAGAGACTTCTTGCTGCCTGGATGCTGCCTCTCACACAAAGTTCTTCTGTACTGTTGGTGCATCCATCTTCAGCCTACAGGCCCATAGTATCCAGCAGACTTTTCCACAAAGCAGGAAATTTCAAAGACAATTCTGCCTATATTTGCACTTTGTCACTTTCTTCTAAGTCCTGCAGAATGTCTAGCAGACTCTTTCTATTCTTTCATGAAGCAGGTACCCCAAAGGACTGTCTCATCTTAAGGCAAGTTCAGCAGTCATTTCTCTGTGGATCCTGCATGTACAGTTCACATAGCATATCATCAAGCAGTCCAGGCAAGAGCAGTTTTTGCCTAAATGGCTCTACAACTCCATAAGGAGCCTCTTCAATGCCCATCTTCCTCTTGAAGTAGATTGGTGCTGCCAGGAGCAGATGTTTCTTACTGTCATGGAAAGGTCCTAAGTTCTTAAACATTTTAAATGCCATATTCTTTTGTTCTTGAAAGGTTTGAAGAATGCCTATCAAACTGAAATATATCTCTATATATCTAGAAAACCTAACTAATATGACTACAAGCTTGACTATTATGACTATCTATTAAACTATATTTCTTAATTATACATTGCATTTTAAATGAGCTGCGCAAACACAATACCTCAATCAAAAGCAGAAATATACATATAAGAAAATTGACTTTAAATTTGTATCAAAGCAAGATTCATACCAATGCAAATTTCTATAGCCTATCCCCCTTTAAATGTAAACAAATGTTTATAAACAATCATTTAGGGAATTTGGGCATAGTTCTCTTCAAACTGTTTCCTGCTGTTTATTGGGCAAAGTAATTGCCCAATTGCAATTAAGTGTTCAAGGCAACTTTTCAGGGGGTTTTGGTCCATCAAACCACATTGGTCTGGAAGCAATCCACAGGTTCTCATCCTCTATGGAAACAAAAGAAGAACCTCTTTTCCAAAGCAACATATTCATTGAGTCAAACTTTGACGTCAAGAAACTTTTAAAACATATATGTTGGTTTAGTTTAGCAATCCCCAGAATCAAATGTCTCTCTGCAGTCAAAATATTCAAAGAAAACACAATGATATACATAATCCAGACTCTCTGTGTAGAGAGTCTTTACTTAGCTTATTTGTACATCTTTTCATAACTCTCTATACTCCTTTTCTTTTCTCTCCCAAGCTTATGTACATTTGTTAAACACACTGTATCTCATTTAGAGGCGTTTTCCATCTGGATTTGTCTTTATTGCATATCTGTAATTATTTTCTGACCAGAAGTGCTTCTTAAAATGCTGATCCCTTCTTATGAATTTAAGCAGCACCATTGCTAGGGGAATTATGGTACTGCCTGCTTGTTCTGCCCAGTCAGACATGGTGGAGCTGGTTGCTGACTCTGAGAGCCATGCTTACAGCTCCATTTTTAGGCACACAGACAGTCTATGGGCACTCTGTTCACAAAGCCCCATTTACGTGTTCCATAGCCCAACCTCCAGAAAGAGTCAGAGTTTGCACTGGCAGTACAGCTTTGAAAGCTGCCATTTCAAAGCTGTGGCTTTTTTTCTGCTACTGCTGAATCATGGATACTTCTCTTAAAGGAACTGCAACATGCCACCAGAAAGAAAAGCCCATTTGGGAAAAAAATCCAGCGAAACTTTGTTTTTTAGTGCCTGGAATTCCTTTCCAAGCCCTCTCAGGTTTTACATGGATTTTAGTTGGTCAAGTTGGCACCAATTTGTTGTGGAGAACTGCTTGTTGGTTCCTACCCATGCAGCCCAGAAATAAACAGACAGAAACTATATTATTCAAATCATTGCTTGGCCCATTAGCTCTAGCTTCTTATTGGCTAATTCTTATATCATAATTTAACCCATCTCCACCAGTCTGTGTATTGTCACATGGCTGTGGCTTACTGAATAAAGTTCTAGTGTCTGTATCTGGTGGGACTACATAGTTACTTTCTTACTCTACCTCCTTTCTCCCAGCATTCAGTTTAGTTTTTCCCACCTACCTAAGTTCTGCCCTAACAAAAGGCCAAGGCAGTTTCTTTATTCACCAATGGTATTTACAGCATACAGAGGGGAATCCCACATCACGACAGTAAGAGAAACAATTAATAAATGGGGCCTCCTGAAACTGAAAACTTCTGTAAAGCTAAGGACATGGTCAACAAGACAAAACAACAGCCTACAGAATGGGAAAAGATCTTTACCATTCCCACATCAAACAGAGGTCTGATCTCCAAAATATACAAAGAACTCAAGAAATTGGACACCAAAATATCACATAATCTAATTAAAAAAATGGAGTACAGACCTCAACAGAGAACTCTCAACAGAGGAATCTAAAATGACTGAAAGACACTTAAGGAAATGCTCAACATCCTTAGTCATCAGAGAAATGCAAATCAAAACAACTCTGAGGTTCCATCTTACACCTGTAAGAATGGCCAAGATCAAAAACACTGATGACAACTTATGCGGGAGAGGTTGTAGGGTAAAGGGAACACTCCTGCATTGAGTATCCAAGTTTTTCAACCTACAAATTCCAATTTGTCTGATTTTTAAAAACAAATAAGAGTTTAATTTTGTTTGTTTAATTTTAAAGATATTATTGTTTAATTAATGGTTCCTCTAGTTTTGATAAGAAGGATAATGTCAATTCTAATCCCTCCCAAGTAGAGAATAGAATGTCTTTCATCTTGGTTCCTTTAGATTATTAACCTATTTTTTGTCCCATGCATTTGAATGTTTACCTACAACATCATATTCATGTAGGGGTATTCGGTTTTTGATGAACGTTTGTTCTAAAGACATTATGTATTTATTAAATGCTAAAAATATGAATAGAGATGGAAAACTCCTCAACAAACTTGCAAATTGAACTCAATGACACATTAAAAAGATCCTATGTTATGACTAGCCAGATTCCTTTCAGGAATGCAAGGATTGTTCAGAACACATCAAGTCATAGAAGGAATATATTGTATAAATAGGATCAAGGGGTGGGGAATCATAAAATTGATACAGTAAAGTCTTGGTCAAAATTCAGCATTCTTTTATGATAAAAGCCACATGTAATATAATTTTTACATGTAATAAAAATAACATGTAATATAAGAATAATTATATCTCATATAAAGTCTAAACATAGAAAACCTGTATTCTACCTTATTCTGAATATGGAAAAATGGAAAGCATTTCATCCAAAATCAGAAATTATTCAAGGTTGCCCAATATCACTACTCTTATTCTCTACAATGTTTAAAAGCTCAGCTAAAGCAGTAGGTGAAAAGAAAAAATGAAAAGCACACAAATAGGAAAAGAAGAACCAATAATGTCTGTGAATGACAGAAATATATATATATATATATATATGCACACACACACACACACACACACACACACACACACACATATATATATATATATATATATATATATATGTATTCTAAATGGTCAACCAAAAGACTCGTAATATGTCAAGCACTTCTGCAGTGTTGTAGGATACATGATCAATATACAAATATTACATAACCCAACAAGTTTTATAAGAAAGAAACCAGAAAAATCAGTCCCATTCACAATAATGTCCTACCCCAATAAAATAAACTAAGAATAAGTCCAATAGACATGTGAATGACTTATGATATTAGTCAGGGACCCAGAGCAGCTGAGTAGAGGGATGACATATCCGCTATCATGTACAGTCTAAGTAGTCGCCTGTCTTCACCCTAGAACCTAGAAGCTGCTCCGTTCATAAGACAGGATGCCTTGGCTCTGCAGTCTGCTGCTGATGCCTTGGCTCTGCAGTCTGTTGATGATGCCTGTGTAGCCACTGGTCTTCAGGCCACATCAGAAGGGCAAAGTATCCAGGTTGTAATATCAGCAGGGAATGTTGGGAACAAAGCAAGATCAGCAGCAGCCAGGCTCAAGATGACAACAGAGAAGATGAACTTAAATAAAAACAGGCAAAAACCAAAACCAAAACAAAACCTCATAAAAAACAAACAAATAAACCACAAACCCTTAATTTCTTGTGTTTTTCTCTTCTTTTATTATTTTTTCATTTTTAAAATTTTTTTGAGTTTATTCATGCATATGTTTTCAACAGATCTATGTCCAGTGCCTCCTTTTACCCCCTCACTGTTCCTTCCCAAATTTTTATTTATTTTGTTTTTAAACTCACTGAGTCCACTTAGTGCTATCAGGGTGTACATGGGTGTAGGGACATCTACTGGCTCATGAGAGGTCTCTCAGGCCCTTTGTACAACTTCTGCATGTGTACAGTGGCACATAGGTGCATGTATGGGTACACACATTCATACACACACACAAACTAAATAAATGCAGAAGTATAAAAACTCTCAAAGGCTGAACACTTATAATTTATAGTCTAATGGGAAGAACTAGAGATTACCATGTTAAGCAAAATAAGCCATGCTCAGACACGTAAGGTTTTTTTTTCTCTTTCTCTTAAATTATGAAACAACAGAAAACAAGCTATGAAAAAAGGGACCCATTAAAGGATAGTAAAGGGAGAAGTGGAGAGAGCAGAGGTGATGAGTATGAACATGGGGGTAAAAAGTATCACAGCGTGTTATATGTGCACAGACACACATATGCCTATGCATATGGGAATATCATAACAAGCCTTTTGTGCAGAATTAATCTGTAGTAACATAAGCTATTTATAAATGTCATTTGTGATTTTTTCAAATATTGAACATTCTACCATTTTATATACTCCCACCCCTAACCAAGAAGCTATTTGCAACTGATACCTCTGGCAAAGGGAAAACCAGTTTTCCCCAGTGTAGCACACCAGCCACAGTTCAGGGCAGCCCCATGGCTATGTTTTGTGTTGTGTGTGTTGGGGGATGGGTGATTTTTGCTTGGTTTTAGCAGGATTTTTGTTTCTAACTGTGTTTTAAATATAACATATACTGGGAGCTCTCAAATGATGTTTTTTATTTCATTTTCCATCATTTTTGACTTTTTGGCTCTATTTTGTTTTCTTGTCATATCAGCACTATCCTATAGCTCAAAGACTACTGCTTCTCTGTGTAAAGGCTAATATCAATCTCATCTACTCTCTGAAAAGTTTTTTTCCAGTAGTCTGTGCCATATACGACCAGGTTTATCTTCATCTTGCTTGACATTGGATTGAATACTTCACCACAACATTTAATTTTTAAAAGTACAACAATGACATAAATCCTTGGTTTGTCATAATAAATTAACACATGCAAAGAAATTAAAGTAATTATTTGTATAAAATATTCTTCTTCTGTTAGCGATTTTTCATCACTTCATTGTTTAAAACTTTTGTCTATATCATTATTATATCCACTTGTTCTTGAATCATTTATGCATGTTTTTATTTTAGGTATCAATATTGTTCTAAGATTCGGCCACAAAATCAATTTCATCTATACCCTTATTGCAGCAATATGTGATTACAGTAACTCATCTTTTCTTTCTGCTGTTATTAGATTATTCACAGCTCTTTGGTTCTTTGCTAGTGTGGCCAGTGAGTGCTGTCTTTGCCTTCCTACTTCATGTCACCTCCTCCTACCAAGTGACTTTTCTATTTACCTACCTTTACGATCTGTTACAGAATTGGATGCTCTTAGTCACAATGATAGTTACCTAGCTAAGTGGGCCACTGTTCTTAGGCCCAGGCAGAAGAGGTACACGTTAGGGCTGGAGAGGTGGCTCAGCAGTTAAGAGAACTGGTTGCTGTTGTGGAGTCCCTAAATTCAGTTCCCAGAATCCATCCAGCAGCTCATAGTCCCCTGAAACTCCATTTTCCAGGGATCTGGTGTCATCTTCTGGCCTCCCAAGACACTGGGGGTGCATGTGGTACATAGACATACATGCAGACAAACATCTATACACATTAAATGATAATGGTAGATAATAATGATAGCAATTATTTTTAAAAGTAAACTACATGTGGTTCTTTGACTTAGGATTTCCTGAATGTCACAGCTCTAGGTAGAGAAAATTCCTAATTTTTCTGCCTAGAATTTTGGTTTCAAGTTGTGAAGATGACTTTTCTTTTCACTGATTCTCAGGGTGTATTTTCTCTGTTCCTCGTCTTCTTCGTCTTTCTCCTCCTCTTTCTTTATATTAGTCTATCTATTGTTTGCTGGGCAGCCATGCCATCACACATATGTAGATGCTAAAAGACACTTTGCAAGAGTCTGTTCTGGGATTCAAACTCAGATCATCAGGCTTGGTGGCAAGTATCTTTAACCACCAAGGCTTTGTGACTAAGCCGTTTTTCCAGCCTTAGTCTTTATCTTCTTTCAAGGAACAAACTCCCAGTTGTTACTGTCTCTGTTATGCATATCTTCACTTTTGCCCCTTTCTCTTTTGCCTTTCTTACCCATACATGTTCTTTTCTCTTTGATCTTGGATATGCTCTTGCAGTTGTTCTTGGCTTATGTTTCTATCCAGCGTTAGTTGTACTTGAAAACAAGAAGGCATCTGACACTTGATCTTTTCTACTTAATTTGGTTTACTTCTTTTGCTTGCAGTCAGCATTCTGTATCTATGGCTTATTCTTTTTAGATTAAAACCAAATGTGAATTTGCTATTGAACATATGCCAATTCTTATTGTTCCATTCCCTAAACAATGAGTGCAACAATCTTATTATTTTACTATTTAACAACTACTGACACAACCTCCACTCCATCAAGTATTGTAAGGAATCTAGAGAAGACCCCAAGTATAAAACACAAACCTGGAGGTGCTACATAAATACTGAATCAGTTTATATGAGGCATGTCATTTCGTTAACATCATGAACCTCCGTAGTCACTTGAACTCACCCTGGGATTGCAAGGGACAACAGTAATTTGAGTCTGTTGTCCATTTTAAAATTGTCAAAAATGGCTAGTATTTCCATTGTTTTTCCATGTAGCAAAGAGATGTGTGCACCAAGGCTCCCACATACACACATTGCATGTTCACATAGCCCTGAACACTGAGCGACCCTCCAGTCTAAGACAAGGAGGCATATCATGTGGTGTAAATGAAAACTTTATCGAGCTTGCCTAGATTGCCCCATAGGGTTAGAAACCTAGTAGAACTGATCTTTGTGTACAGGTACCTTATAGAAGTACACACAGAGCTTTTAGAAACAAGATTGCAAAGAGAATTCACGTTCTTGACAACACTTAGCTCCCTGGTGAGACCCTCATCCTAAGGGACATGACAAAATCTAATGATTTATCTACAGTTCTTCATTTTATGAATCCTAGTTCTCACAGCTTTTGACACTAATTTGATATTGGTATGAACTGGTTTGTTCTCAAAGTTTTAGAGATACAACAATGTTACACTATTCTTTTCCAGAAGAAAATAACAGTGGCCAAACAATGATGCTTTCAAATGAGTGAATTGTGTTTGGAAACCGCGGTTCCAGTTGTCAGACAAAGGCTATAAAATGTACTATGACTTCTAAAACAACTTAACCTTTAATAACTTCTTCATGATGTTTAGACAATAAGAGAAGGCTGAAAGGGAACAATGGTATTGGGGATTCTAGTCAATAGGGATGTCTACCAAAGCAAGAATTGTGGAGGAAGCCAGCTTTGCATGATTTTCTGACTATTTATCTCTGTCACAGAAAAGAAGTTGGAAATAATTTTTGGACTGCATCTTGGGTCCGGCAAGTATTGATCCTTCTCTCAAAAATGGCTATTCTCACAGAATTTAGTCTGGAGTCATCTTAGATCTCACTGGAGAGAGGTCACTTGAAGAAATGAGAGAGTAGACTAAACAAGCCTGAATGTGATGCCTCTCTGGAATATATGGGAACAAAGAAGAGTTCTCTAATGTATGGTTATAGGGGCACTGGGGTTTTCTTATTGAGTACAGCATTCAAGGTCAGTCTTGAAGGAAAAAGAAACAGATAGGGTCAATGACAAGAAGAAATGTCCAGTGTGTAGTCTCTCTGTGCTGGGAAAGAGGATACACAATTTGTTCATAAAGACAACTGGGAGAGTGTAATCCTCACCAATGCAGGAGGAAAGAGACTCAGAAACACCCGAGGAATACTAAATACTTGCAAGGCTGCACAAGGACCAGCACAATCTGATCTCACCAGTAAGATCCTTCTACTCTTATCTATCTATCTATCTATCTATCTATCTATCTATCTACCTACCTATCTATCATCTATCTATCTATCTATCTATCTATCTATCTATCTATCTATCTATCTATCTATCTACCTATCTATCATCTATCTATCTATCTATCAGTCATCTATCTATCTATCTATCATCTATCTATCTATCATCTATCTATCTATCATCTATCAATCTTTCTCTCTCTCTGTCCTATATTCACTTGGTGGTATGGAGAGGAAGACACATAGGACAAGAAAAAGGGACTAATGGTCTCTTACTATAGAGGCCTAGACAGCAAAAGGACAAGAAAACTTGAAATATTGCATCTGAAGCTTCGAGCATTACACAGAGGCAATCTGGGTAAGCACTTAGCAGAGACTGATTTCTTTAGTTATAGCTGTCAACAGAAAACAAAAACAAAGCTAGAAACTTCATCCATGGGTGGGAAAAAATAAGCTTTCTGTGAAGGGATCATTCTGTAAGATTGTAATCTGCATGGTTCAGGGCCTTTGAAGCAGCATTTATACAGTACAGCAAGGCTGATGGGAATACTTACTTCATACATGGCTGGAAGAATCCAGAGGGATTGTCTGCATCAAAACACCCGGCTTCATCAGAGCACTCACTGTTAAGCCTTACTGAAAGCACTCGTTGTTAAATGACTTCAGAAATATTTCTGTTCTAACCTTTTTGCATGACTCTATCAGAGAACTGAAGAGGAAAAGGAAAATATTGACATGGTACAGGAATGAAAAATCTCAATGATCCACTCATCATTTCCACGCTACAAAAGGGCCAATGTGGCAGGTGCAGACTGCAGTGGTCATTACTTGCTTTGTGACAGCGGGACATCTTCCTATTAGATCTTCAGGATGGAAACAAAATCACAAAAGTCACCATCCTGGACGTGGGAGGCCAGATTGTCTTCACAAGCTTCTGTCTAATTATTCATTTAAAAAAAAATCTTGATTCTTTTTTCTATTTAAATTTCTAGGTAAGTATCAGAAGCAGTAGACACAGAGACTGGTCAGAAAAAGCAGTTTTTGTGCCCAGTTAAAAAAAAATTGTCCTGCAAAGTAACTTGCTTTCTGATGATTCTTTCATGGATCTGTGGTGTCTAAGGATATGACTCATAATCTCAGAAATTGCGTGATTTTCTCCTATGAAGAAGGCAAAGGACTGCAGCATGTGCAGAACAGTCCTGGTCTGTGACTGCAAAGGATATCTTGACGCCACATCAGGACTTCTGGGTGCTTTCACTCTGAGTCTGATGGAGGGTAGCCTTTGTATTAGATACAAAAACCACAGTGCTCTGATCTGTTTGTTCCCCAACAGCCCATTAATTCACTTCCCATTTCAGCGTTTGTCTTTTACATTCATAAATTGTCTAGTTAGCTGAATTCTGTCCTGAACTGACAAGATGCTCAGATCCCAATTGGATATAAGCAAGCGCCTGTTATTTCATTAGATTTTTAGTTCAGCTAGTTAAACCAGTATCTTCCTTCTCAACATGAATGTGGACAAATAATTTTGTAGACAATAGTGATACTGGGTCGATTGTGGTGTGAGGATGCATTGGGCTCGATTGTGGTGTGACAATGTATTAGACCACTCGCTTCACTGTTCTCCCAGGGAGCAGTACCCTTCTGAAGCTGAGTCACTCAGTATTCCCCACTACGTAGTAACATCTACAGGTTGAGCCCCATGTTTATGTTCACTCTTCTGTACTATTTCCACCTACCTGTTTTTACTAAGGCGGTGTGAGGACTATGAGATAGCAGGAGTGTTTTAGACTTTTGATGTGAAAAATGCATCACAACATTTAGTCACGGTCTGAAATATGTATCCAAGTGGGTTTTGTCAATGTTTCGAGATCTAATTCTTATGCAGAGAGAGCTACTAATGGTTGTAAGAATTCAGAGTGGGTAAGGTCAGTGTCCTTTGAGTGTGTTGTATGCCGATTGGAAGGAAGAAGTGGATTCTTTATACTTCTAGGTCAGGGAATGGCACCAGCTAACAGTGTGTATGCTCACAGGGTGCATGCTAACAATGTGAATGTTAACAGTGTACATGCTAACAGTGTGTATGCTAACAGTGTACATGCTAACAGTGTGCATGCTAACAATGTGAATGTTAACAGTGTACATGCTAACAGTGTGTATGCTAACAGTGTGTATGCTAACAGTGTGCATGCTAACAGTGTGCATGCTAACGATGTGGATGCCAACAGTGTACATGCTAACAGTGTGCATGCTAACAGTGTGGATGCCAACAGTGTGCATGCTAACAATGTGGATGCCAACAGTGTACATGCTAACAGTGTACATGCTAACAGTGTGGATGCTAACAGTGTGGATGTTAACAGTGAGCATGCTTACAGTGTAGATGTTAACAGTGCACATGCTAACTGTATAGATGCTAACAGTATGGATGTTAACAGTGTGGATGCTAGCAGTGTGCATACTACCAGTATGGATGTTAGCATGTTAGTTTGCATGCTAAGTACATTTATCCCCATGTAAGAACTAACCACACAAAGAAGAAGAACAATCATTTTAAATATATTCACATGGATGTTCTTACCTACAAAGTAGGGAATACAACCGACTGTTTTGCTTAAGTGTTTTAACTTTTGTTCTACACAGGAAATAACATAATTAGCCATGGACTAGATTATCATGACACATACATATTTTTTTATTTTGAATTTATAACCATGACATCAAAATATTTACTTTAAAAAAAATGGAATAGTCATTTGATCATGGGACTAAATGATCTTAATGAAAACAGAGTGTCTGATGCCAAAAAAAGACAGAAGCTATGAACCTAAATATGTAGATGTTGTTTAAAGACAAATTTATACATATATATGAAATATATTTTATGAAATAAATCTTCATATATATATGAAAATATTGTGTATGGGATAATAGTTTTGTGTGTCTGATAACACTGAGTAAATTGACTTTGTTCCATGAACATAGTATGTACAGGCATCCCTAATAGCAAATGGATTGTTCAGCATTCCTTCATTCTTCTATAAATACTGTTTTTAGCTCTTACTCTATCCCTTTTTAAACTTGAGGCTTTTATATTAATTGGCACAAAATTACATATATACTTATGTTTTAAAACAGACTGTTTGCTCATATCATATGTTGTGTATATTCATTCATTGTGGGAAAACAAAGTCAAATGTATTGATATTTTTAAACTGCTCAAACTCTCACTTAACATTTTTGTTTGGAAGGGAACACAAATTCTAACTTTTTTAACCACTTTAAAAATAGGGTTATTTTTATTGGTGTGTATGTGTCTGTATGTGTAGTGAACATGTTAGTGCAGGTACCTATGGAGGCCAGAAGAGGGTGTCAGTGCTTGAGTTACAGGCAATTATGAGCTACTCAAAGTTGGTGCTAGCAATCGAATTAGGATTCTTTGCAAAAGCAGTATGCACTCTGAAATACCAAACCATCTCTTCATCCACTATTACCCATTTTAATTTCATTATTAACTATAGTCACTACATTGTGTGACTATGAATCCCCACAAATCTTTGTGCATTTAATCATCTGGCCTATTCTCACACCATAGCTCCTGGCAACCACTGTTCCCCTCTCTGTTTCTCTGGGTTTTACCTTTTTCATTCACATGTGAGTTAGAGCGTCATCAGTTCCTTATTGGAGTCCCAAGTCCTAAGTTAGTAGCTTCCTCCTGTAGCAGGCTGGCTAAAACTGAAGTGGAACCCTCGCATTTCTTCCTGCTGGTCTGTACAAAGTAGTTGGCAGGGAGCGCCTCTGTTCTAGGGAGAACACTACTTGCTGTTGTTTCTACCTGTGCTCATCCTCCATATTCAGATGGAAGCACTCCAACATCTCTGAGAACTTGAGCAGTTCCAGTTTGCCCCACGCTGGTCCAAAAGGATCCCTCCAAATGCACCTCCAAAACGTGGCTGCTAAGATCCCTTGTGATTCACTTTCCTCCTGCAGGGTGACCTGTTGGGTCACCAGTTCATCTTTCCTTTGAATAAGCTGAGGCACTAGAAGCCTGGGCCATGCATTTGACCCCACCTATGGTGCAAAGTGTTGGCGCTGAGTCATGCTCCAGCAAGGGCAGCCTTTGTTTTACTACGCCATTCAGAGAAAAGAGACTACAGGTAAATATAAGTTAAATAGATTCAAAAGCAAGAAGGATAATACAAAACTAGACAAACTTTTAAATCTTAATTTCTGGACACCTAGATGCCTGGAGGGATCATTCTTCTGTGTGAATCCTTACATGTTATTCTCAGCAATTGTCTCCTTGCACCACGGATTTGAGTACTTTCTCGAGACAGTAAAGATTTTATTCTTAATGTCTTACCTAGGAAAACATAATTTTATTTCTCCTATAATTACAGTCAGGAAAACAAGTCATAACACAGGACAGCCATTTTTTTTTGCTTGTATGTGTGTTTTGTAGTAGTGACTAGATCTTAGGATTTCTATATGCTATATGGGCAATCAACTATCTAGCTACGTTCTCTGGCCCTTTCCCACTTTTCTTTTTGAGGCAGAGTCTTCTAAGTTGCCTAGGTTGTCTTTGAACTTACTCAATAGTCCAGGGATCCCTGGATGCTTCCTCAGCCTCCAGAGTAGATTATTAGGGCTTTCAGACTTGCATCATCAGGTCCAATCGGATGACTTAGCATCTATAATCTATTTCCTTATATTTATTCCATACAGAAACTGAGAGTTCCTGACTTGCAATAGTTGAATCTAGATTTTTGGAAAACTGTACAGCTTTGTTAGAATGATGCATTTTCATTAGAACTTCTACCTTGACCCTGACTTTTTCCTAGGCTGCTGATAGCTGGCATATCCTGTCCGGATGCTGTCAGTCCAACGATAAGAGCTCCCAGGCAGCCACATGCCCGTGAGGGGCACAAGTGGCATTGTGAAATATTAAGCAGAAACTTTATGACATTTGCAACATCAAATATCAAATTTAAAGCTCAATAGAAAGTGATGAGCATTTGTTTGTTTTTCATGTGGTACCTTATTTACTCATTCATAGTTTATCAACTTGGTGCCAGGTGTAGTGGTTATAGCTAGACCACTTAAGGGACAATGATGGTTGACAACATGAAGGTCATTGCATACTCACTGGCATGTAGAAATAGAGAATGTTTTAAAATAAATAAGTCAAGATTCTCCTACTAACTTCCCAGGTTTAGGGAGAGCTAGCTTAACTTCTGTTCAGGGGGCTGTAGGATGGCTGTGAAATTGAATCAGAAAGACTTGGAAAACAAGTGCAGGAAGCAAGCAGCTCAGTTCTGATTTGTAGGAGTGGAGAACAAAGAGGGGAGGAAAAAAGGAGGGAGAGAGCATGGAGCCAAGTCTTTGAGTTTACACACCCAAATCCCTTGACTCCTGAGCTGATCACAGCAGATTAGAAATTGCTAGGTGGAGTGGGGCCTGGGTTCCTCTCTGGGTACTGTTGCCTGGTCCCTCAAGAATGCTGACTTAAAGGAGAAAGCACAGAGGGAGGAGGTGATACTGCACACCAGCCTGCAGCCTCAACCCTCAGGGCATGGATGTTTGGCTCCCATGTGCCCACACATGACCTCTTGTCCAATAGGAGCCCAAGTTGTTGCAAAAACCCCTACTGGCAACAAGGAATTAAGCCATCCTCCCACACCAATCTTGTTTATGCAGGCTTTGATTTCTATTTTAAGCTTTTCTCTGTGTTTAGCATCCCTGACACTATAAGCCACATTTCTCCAAGTCTGAACAGAAAACTGCTTATAATAGCCATTTACAACTGTAAGCTGTTTAATTGGCCAGCATGGGCAGGACTGCAGGCATGGATCACATTGCTTTAAAGAATTAAGAATGTTAATAGCACAGCATATCATTTTAATTATTACTGATTTCATATTGTATCTCAAAGAACCCCTAATGCAAAGCATGAGAAACGGCCCAATGTGGCCCAGAGATCACCCAGAATCAGTAAAAACTAATAGTTCTTTTGCTCAAGTGTAAAGAGAGTTCCTTTGTTCAAATGTCATTCTTCACTGAATAGCCTCACTTCTGTTTTTGCTGCAGTTCAGGCTACTGAGGCTGGGGATTGCAGATCGAGCTCTCTGAAATATGAAGGCCAATAGCCAGGAGTGCTAACATGCAATGGCCAGTGACTGCCTAAGAACGGCGTAGCAGGGACATGGGCTACAAAGAGAAACAAATACTAGAAAAAGAGACTCCATTATCTTGCTCAAATCTTGTAGATTTTAGATATATCTCCTTAACTATAAGACGCCATTAACTTAATTTTACCTGAATTATTGTCTTTTATTTACTTGTTTGTTTATTTATTTTTATGCTGTATTTATCAGAAACTTCAAACTATGTATTTAAGTCATGGTTGTGGTTCACATTCCATTTCTCGTAAATAATACTGGGCTAGACTAGAAGCAAAGAGAAAATCCTTGCCAACAAAACAAGTTCATTGTAGATTTTTTTATTACCACGGGTTTTATGATAAATGACTGTTAGTCTCTTAAATATAATATAAGTGCAACAGTCACCTGTTAGGCTATAAATGTGCATAAGAATATTGAAAATCCAAAGTATTGCACACAGGTTGAATATTCCTAACCCCCCAAATATGAACAATATCATCATGCTCCAAGATCAGAAACTATTTTTTGTTTGTTTGTTTTTTTTTGTTTAAGACAGAGTTTCTCTGTATAACCGCTCTGGTGGCCCTGGAACTCACTTTGTGGAGCAGGCTGGCCTCAGGCTTACAGAAATCTGCCTGCCTCTACTTCCAGACTGCTGGGATTAAAGGTGTGCACCTCCACCATCCAGCCCAGCAGAAACTTCTTAAGTGCTGACATGATACTAAAAGGAAAATTCCAACCTGTGAGTGCTCAGGCCCAAGCTTATATAAAAGACTGTTTGAAATTACCCAAAGGCTAAATCTTTCACATATATATGAGAAAGAAGAATAAATAAATTCATATCCAGATTTATACTCCCAAATATCTCATTAGGTGTATGCAAATACTCCAGCATCTGGAAAACTAAAACTAAAACTAAAAATACTTTGGGTCTGAAGCCACTTAGTTAAGGGTGCTCCACCCATAGGGTATGTGGATGAGACCATAAGAACTAAACCAACAACATCATCAACAACAGCACCACTAGTAATAATAATGAAATACCTGGCAGACCAACAACAGGTGATTTCATGTAAGAAAGCAGGCCATATATCAAGCATCCCTCCCAACCTGGCTCTGGAAAGCATGGTCCATTCCTCAAAATGTAGCTTTATCCCTCACACCATATTTACAGATGACTTTCATATACAAGCAAACAGGTGCATGCAAATACATGCAAATACATCATCAATGTGACCTTCTCAGATATGAACCTGTGCTTTGCACCTTGAGGCATGCCCTCTCCAATGAATAGCTAAGTGTCAGGGACTAAAAAGGAAACTGAGATCGCTCAAGGCTGATATGAAATGAACTTCATAAAATCAAAACGTTTAGAAGAAAGACTTAAGACCTTCAGTGGGAAGATCATTAGTGTCCAAATGCCACTAGTTTGTAAAGCCAAAGGTAAGAGAAAACTTAACAAAAAAGATCACAATGTCTTCGTACACAAAGTTTGGGGAAAGAAAGTTAGCTTGATAGAGATAAAGCCCAAGGTCCAGATAAATCCAGTGAAGCGAGGCACTAAGAACCCCTTCCACCTTCCCCGCAGCCACTCCTCTGCCACCATCAAGTTGCTGCTTGTTGGAAAGGTTCTTGGTGTCGGTATAGTGTCAGGACCAGATGTGAAGGCTGCAGACAAGCCACCACGAAGCCCATAAAGTCACATGCCTGCGTTTTCCTCTGCGTTGTTGCATTTATGATTTTCAACAGAATGTGAGATTCGGCTGTGTCCTTTTCTCCGCTCTTGTACATGTTTTTGTTAGCTGTCCCATATTTTGAATGCCATTTTAGATCCAAGTATCTGACGGAAAAAATTCCTTCCTTCCTTTAAGGTTTCACTCTGGAAGTGATGAGAAAAGTTATACACGAGCCTCATTTTAACCCAGTACTTAAGGATATTTTGCATACATCCTTGGCATTTGAACTTCCCTGTCAGCATTTCCAAGAAACCCTTCATAGTCATAGCTTTTAAAGCCAGATTTCCCAGTTTGGTCAATCCCACCTATCCTGTAGGTGTGGCTCTGGGTGGAGAGACAGAACCCATGCCTGTTGCTTCCAAACTGAGCAGCTCACACCTGCCTGTAAATCTAGCTCCAAGAGATCCAATGCTTTTCTAACTTCTATAACATCCATACACACGTGAGCACACACACACACACACACACACACACACACACACTTAAAATAAATCTTTAAGAAATTTGTATTGAGTGTCTAATACATATTAAGCACCAAACTAAGCACAGTACATCTATTTAACTCTCCTTCTTTGCCTAAGAGATAGAGTTTAGTCATTTTATGAATTAGGATTTGGGAGCTTAGAAATGATGCACTAGGTGGAGGTGTGATTGTGTCCTGAAACTCTATGACTATGTTTGATTTCTTTCATGCTTTGCTTTCATCTGTGAACATTTTAATTCAGACAGTGAAAAGAAGATTGTGTGAGTCAGAAGGAACTCTATCCAAACTCCTAGAGGAGAAAAGGTAATGCCCCTTGTTATTTTTTTCAAGTTTGCCAAAAGTCATCTTTCTTTCTTCTGATGGCAGGGGGGGCTTCTGAACCAGTGATACAGGGACAGACATTCAACTGAAGAGGAAAGGGGTTGCTCATATGCTCATCTGTATTGTGCACTGACTGATGAGTCTGAGTGGATTAATAGGGGGTTCTTCTGTTCACCCAGCTACAGGCCACGTGCGCCATGGGTCCTTGCATGGGGCCATCTCTAAATGAGATGAGCCTGTAAATAAAAAATAACAATAAAGATTAAGTGACCACTAACTTAACCTCATTTACATTTTTCATATAAAGTGTAGTTTGAGGGAACGAGTGTGTGAAACACATTGGGTTAAACGGAACATTATTAAAATTAATTGAGTCTCTTCCTCCCTGCTCTATGTTTAGCGTAGGCTCCAGGAAATTTTGTGGTTCGTATTTTATTTCTAGCGGCCAGTGCTGGTATAGACCAACTTGAGAATCAGGTGACTGGTACAGGATGCAGTGACAGACTAATGTCTTAAACTCACAAACAAGGGTTTGTTTTCTCCTATGTGGAAAGCTCTCTGCACGGCCTGGGAAAAGAAAGATGAAAAAAGTCATCAAAGGGCAGCAGTCTTCTGAGTCATGGGGCGGAAGTGATGAAACAGGAGGGTGGAAGCGATGACAGAGGACTTGGCAGCCTTCCCCTTGCAAGTTGTTGCATTAAAACCTGCCTAGTTATAGTGAGTATTAGAACAGTTTGGTCAGCCCACTCTACCACCGCTGCCAGACCTGGGAAGTGAAAAGAAATCCCCAAACACTCCTGCGTGTCATGTCTCTTCAACCAAAGTTTTGAGTGCATGAGAAAACTGAGCACAAGTGCTTGCTTTAATAAAGAGCAGTGTTTGGGGTTCATTAATACCCTAGAACTTTCTATACTAGGTGACAGAGAATTTCACTGGCATGAAGAGAAATGACTTGGCCTTAGACCTTCGTCCTGCTTCTTTCTTTTTGGAAAAGTAGAATAATGGGGCACAGGAGCAGTTTGGTATTTGACCGAATCCTTCCCAATTATCATGCATGTGTATATAATAAAATTAATTCTGTGTCTCTGCATCGGAGCCTGAGGCAAGAAGCGTACAATCAGTTTTGTATGTATAATACATCACAGAGTTGTTCATGAATAATACAAATGCATCGAGCAGATACTAGTGAGAGAGGATGTTTGTCTTTGCTTGGAATCGAAGTGAACATGTAATATTGTGATAATATATATTTGATGAATTCAGGTCTGACTTGTCTTTGCCATACTCTGCTAATTCCCCGACAAGGCTTGCTACAATAATTGAGTTTCCAATAACATTATGATTATTTCCACATGATAATTTAATTGTGGGTATTTTTTAATATTGTAATATTGTAGATTTGTGATTATTATGCATTTGCATGCAGATTTTCGTGGTGACTTGGAGCACATCTCTACATTTATAACTTAATTTTATATATTATTGCATATATATTTGGGGATGAACTCATTAATGCAAATAAAAAAATGGAGGTCTGTTTAGTCATTCAGCTTTTATTATAAATGGCTGAAAGCCTTGCCCATTTTTTATAACAGTCTTAACAATACTGTGAATAAACCAAACATAACCTTAATTCAAGAATGGATTCATTAAAAATAATGGTAATAGCTATGATAATTATAAATTGTAGCAAATTTGTTCTACCTAATTGCTATGTAGGATACTATATATTATTGTTACAGAACGTGAAAGTCCCATGTGTGGCTTCCTTTGGCTGTGTCCTGATGGTTGTGAAGAAGGCAAAGATGGTGACTCAGAAATGTATCCCTGGTAAATAATTGAATATGTCAGAGAAAATCTTAGTGACACTCATCTTGTGCATCCTGAGAACCAGAAATACACTTTCTGATTAAGAAAAAAATAGGTCCCACCAAAAGCTCAATGTAGAATTTTAGATAGACAATCAGAGATATATATTTTTAAGTGTTATTAGAAAAGTGTACTGTGAAGTAACACCTTGGGAAAATAGCTTGAAAAAATAAAAAATGTCCAGTTTGATTTTTAAAGTATACATCTAAAATCAGTGACTATGAAATAATTGGATGTTGGTACTTTAAAGGGATGGAGGTGGTGTCCATTCTGAAGAGTTTCCATAATTTGAGAGACTGAAGGCAAGTCATTTTCAGGATCCCAAGCAATACAGGAAAGACATACTGACAACAGACTCAAAGAATTAAGGACAACAAATTTGACTTTTACATATTATTAAATTTAAGAGAAGTGGAGCCTGCTTTTGGTGGAACTACTTTCATTTTTATTTTATTTTACCTACCCATCTACTTAAATTGAGACTAGAGAATTTCACCTGCCATTGACACAATGACAGAATCAAAACTGACTGAATAACCGTTGGTGGGCCCATGATAAATCATTTAGCATAATTTAGACATTTTTATTGCAATATTAGTTTTATCTCAAATTATCAAAATCCAAATGGTGAATGGAAACACTATGCAAAGTTTGATATAAATTTATTTTAATCGTTATTTGGTGTTCAAATTCTTGAGACATTTGAAAATTGATGCTAAACAGTACTTTGACTCAGTCACTATGGACAATCCATGATTTCCAAGAGAGTACATGCCAGAAGACCCCCAAAGCTGAATGAAAGCAGATTTTAATGTAGAGATTGGCTGGATACAGCAGGGGATAAGACAGGAATTCCACCAAATCAAGGAATGTCCGTTGAATAGTTTTGAGGTTGGACAAAGCTCAATGCCAAGAGTCTTGTCTAGCACATGCAAGTCCTGGGCTTGGACTCCAGCACCAAAAAAAAAAAAAAAAAAAAAAAAAAAGGCAGAATCCTGTTGAACATTTTTCCAGTATAGAGAGTTATGAGGAATAAAGAAGCAAGGGGATCATGTGATCACAGCTTTAACAAGGTCAAAATGATTAATGTAAAGAAGACATCTTTAAAACCAAATAAATCAGATACAGTCTAAATCTCTGTGAGATTTTTGTCTTAGTTTCCTTTCCAGTTGCTGTGATAAAATATCCTGACAAAGGGAAGTTGAAGAGTGGAAGGATTTATAAGGCTCATAATTCCAGATCACAGCCCATTATTTTGAGGAAATCAAGGCAGCAAAGGGTCTCATCCATAGTCAGGAGCAGGCAGAGAATGTCAGCTTACCACTCAGCTCACTTTCCCAACTCTTACACAGTTCAGGACTCAAACCTTGGGACTGCAGCTGTCCACAGAGGACTTGGTTTTCTCACATCAATTAATCAAGACAGTCCCCTACAGAAATGTCCACAGCCCAGTCTCCTTTAGGAAATCCCTTGTCCCTCCATTGAGATTCTCTTCCCAGAGGATTCTAGGTTCTGTCAAATCGACAACTAAAATCAGTTATTCCACAGTTCCCCCCTCAAACTGGGCATAAAATAGTTACCTTCCAGAATTATAGTAAGAATTATAACTAAGAATTATGAAGGCAAATGTCTCAAGGCTAGGCATCCAAATGACAACTCAAGTGTGAACAATAGTAGGTAACACTAACTGAATGCCTACAAAGGTGCTATACTCTATTTCTAAGCCAGCAGATCCCCATCTGTGCCTTAGGGTACAACGGTGAGTGAGTGCAGATGTTCAAGGTCATCCAGGGCTTAGGAGCTAGAGGGAGGGTTAAGAGTTCAGAGTCAAATACCTGCCTCTGAAGCTCACTAAATGAAAGAAATCAAAGTATTAAGTTGGTTGATAGAGCTGCCACTACTCTGCTGTCACACAGATGGAATGTAGATCTCTAGGTTCTATCATGCTGATCCTGAATTGACTCAGTGATGACCAAAGCTTGGAGTTTAAAATAAAGTTAGGGATTAGGCTGAATTTTTTTCAGTGAATGATGGTGTAGGAGGTTCTTCTGTATTTGTGTTGCTTTCATTGGTGAATAAAGAAACTGCCTTGGCCTTTTGATAGGGCAGGACTTAGATAGGTGGGGAAAAGAGAACTGAATGCTGGGAGAAAGGAGGCAGGCAGAGAGAGACAGCTGCCATGAAGCTGCCAGGTCAGACACGCTGAATCTTTCCCGGTAAGCCACGACCTTGTGGTAACATATAGATTATTAGAAATGGGTTGAATCAAGATGTGAGAGTTAGCCAATAAGGGGCTAGAACTAATGGGCCAGGCAGTGTTTAAATGAATACAGTTTCTGTGTAATTATTTCGGGGGTTAAGCTATCCGGGCACTGGGAACACAGCCCCCTCACCTTCATACTACAGAATGATTCTCTAGGGATGGTGTTGGAACTGTTGACACTATCTGAAATGTTTGAGGTTTTTTCTCCGACCTATTGACTTAGGAACTCTGAAGTCCAGATCAAGCCACATGGGTTGAAAAGCATTGCTCTTGATCTTAGGCAGTCTTCTGTTTGGTCAGCAAGACCCATATTTTAGGGAGATAACTAGTTGCACATGCAAGCCAGGAAATATTCAGGGAGGGTGCTTGAACTTTTAGATGAGAAATCATAGGTTGATCCAGGGCATAGTAGCAAGTATGCCAAAGCAACAAATATAGATGGCACTGAGAATTAAGATGTTTGATAGTTGAAATGCTAGTACATTGTCTTTGTCCCAAATTTTTGCTTGATGGAATTAGAATGTGAAGTTACTGGGAGGCAATTGGGACACAAGGGTGGAGCTGAGACCTATGAACTAGACTGGTACCTAGAGAAGATCTCTCTCACTCTTCTATCAGGTGATTACCCAATAAAATTTACTATCTCTGGACCAAGAAATGTATGTGCCTTCACTAAACAACAAAATCTTCAAAGCCTTTGTCTCAACTGTACCAGGTTGTATAATTATAGGTCATCTATTCTAGTTCATAACCACCCTGCCAATGGTATTCTGTTAAGTCAAAAAAGTAGTATTCTACTGAGTCAAAATATGCTAAAAACAAAACAAAACAAAGCAGAAAAAACAAATAACAACCAAAACTAAACAACAATAACAACAACCAGCTGAGGATAGGAACTGTCCTAGAGTCTCCTGAGAAGACACAAATACTGTTCTCTTGGAAGTGGGATGGAAATGGGTCCTAGAACCTGGCATACCCTTTACCCAGAGGTGAGCAATTGCTGCTCTCTTGTCATTATGAGTTTTTTAGTTTCATCTCATACAATCTTTCCAAGAGACAACTTTCAATTTTCTTCAAAAACAAAAGGTTAAATGGCTCTTATCTTTCTTAGACGTGTACAAATCAATTCCCCCTTTCTTCTACTGTGTGAAGAGTTTGTAGAACCCTGTGTCCTGTGCTGTTATCTTGCTGAAGGCTTGAAAAGGGGCTTGGTCTAGTGAGAGCCCAGGGAAAGAGCTCGGGCAGTTTGTGTTCCATAGTTATTCATCCTTTGCTGGATGAGACAATGAGGGACAAGGCTTTAAGTTCTTCTCTTTTTCAGAAAGATGGGCCTGGGAATGATTTAAATTGCTTTAGGCAATGCTAGAAAAGCTCAAGAGCAAGTCCGAGCTACCACTGTCAGCCACTTTTAACATTCACTTCATTTTTTTTTGTTTTTTTAGAGCCAATAGCTGAAATCAAGACAGTCTACACAAGTAGCACATAATTGGTGTGCCAGCTCATTGGGGTTTTGTTAGAAAATACACTTACTTCTTTGCCACCCTCTCCCTTAGGCCACAAGAATATATTCAAGTTTTTTTTTTCCACCTGGACAATGAAAACAAACAAACAAACAAACAAAAACCTACCTTTTTGAAAGCGTTAGTTTTCGGGGCTAGAGAGGTGGCACAGTGGTTAAAAGCACTTGCTGCTCTTGCAAAAGACCTTAACTTTGTTCCCAGTACCTACACCAGCCTTATAACTATAACTCAAAGATATCTGATGATGTCCTCTTCTGGACCTCATGGATACCTACACACTGAAGCACTTACACAACACTCAGGCACAACACACATCAACATATAAAGATGAATACATAAACCATTAGGGGTCTAGAGAGATGGTTCTGCAGTTAAGAACACTTGCTGCTCTTTCAGAAGTCCCAGGCACTCCACTTTCAAAACCCACTGGGTGGCTCACAACCATCTGTAACTCTGGTTCCAGAAGTTGAAATGCTGTTTGTCTTCTGGTCTCTGAAGGCATTCAGCACACACATGGTGCACAGACACACATGCACATAGTCACACATAGACATTAAAAAAATCTTTTTTTTAAAAAATGTTAGTTCTAGGAACAGAATATATAGAAAGTAACCAGCATGCAACCTCATGTCTCTTTTTCACACCCTTGGTGTCTGACCTCTTGCACAAACTTATGTCTGTATCCAAATGTGTTTCTACAGAAGGAAAAAGCCCAATGACAGACAGTTTATGGTGTCTGAGGAAAATCACAGATTCCAAAATGAATCACTTTATACTATTTTATCTTAGATACTCCTAACACCCAAAATGTTTATTCCATTAGCCTAACAGAGAAAGAGAATCAATCTGCATTCTTTTTTTTTAAAGACCATTATTTATTATGTATACAATGTTCTATCTACTCACCAGAAGAGGGCACCAAATCTCATTACAGATGGTTGTGAGCCACCATGTGGTTGCTGGGAATTGAACTCAGGACCTCAGGAAGAGCAATCAGTGCTCTTAACCTCTGAGCCATCTCTCCAGCCCTCAATCTGCATTCTTTAACCTGCAATAAATATACATGAAAATTATGTAAAATATATTACTAGTTTCCCTACTATAAATGTTTCTAACTAGAAAAGCTAACTGGTAAAATTTTCATTTAGAAATATGAGCCCTTAATCCAAATGTCTAATGTCACATCAAGTATGGAATATCCTCATTAAAATTCGTGCTGAGCTGTACTGAAAATTCACATTGTTCTTTCAGTATACCTGTATTTTGATGGGTCAAAAACTGACCTGCACGTACTCTAGGTTAATGTCTACCAGTGATTAGGTAGTCAGAAAAACTGACATGAGCCCTTTGTTTCCTGGAACATCATTTGCCAACTAGTAAAACAGAAGATCCTAGGTTTGTGACAGCTACAAACTCACTCTTCATAAGATGTTGGAATTGTAGTTACTTCCAAACTCTGGAAGTTTCTTAATAGAGAGTTATGTAGATAAATATATGTAACACAATTATAATATATATGTATATATATGTAGCTCTCTATATATACCTATATCTATATCTATAGATAGATAGATAGATAGATAGATAGATAGATAGATAGATAGATAAAGAGAGAGAGAGAGAGAGAGAGAGAGATAAAGCCACCCCATGGGATGCCATGTACCTTCTCTATTTTATTTTAATTTTCTCTTTGTTTTCTAATTCTGTAGCAAGATTTGTGTCTTTGTGGAGGGTGCTTGAAGGAGTACTTGTTCATTCACACTTGAGTCATCAGTGATTGCCAGGCAAAGAGACGTTTGGAGAATAATGCCTGGATAAACTTTGTTTGAATCAAAGTAACTAGTGATTAATCCCAAGAAAACACCCTAATAACTTATAGTTGATTTTAAAAGCCGAGAAAAAAAATTAAAAACCTCCCATGCTTTGTTTATGGATACCGCGGTCTCATTTGTTCTTATTAGCGGGAACACTGATACCCTCCCATGGAGCTTTGGTGATGCTGTGCTGCCTGCCTCTCCAGTTCCTTTATGCAGAGCAAGAGCATGAGGAAATGTGTGGAACTGCAGGGACCTCCCGTGGGGGTTCCACAGGCAAGGGAGTTTTTCACATCTCTGTGGGTAGTAAACCTCTAAGACCGGAATGTCTGAAAAATGATTCCCTGTACCTTGGCCAATCAGATTTCCTGAATAATTATTCAACATTCCCTTTGCCTCACTACAGTATGTATCATTTTAATTTCCTCCAGGTAATTATATGATGGATCTCTCATGCACACCAGGCACTCATTTTCCCCCTTCTCTGCGAGAGCCACAAAGGCTGTGCATTTCAAGAGGAAAAAATTCAAAAATGTGCGAGTCAAAGCACATGAAACAAGTTTAATTCATTTGATCATATTTCCTGTTCCTTGTTATCCCCGGTGGCTTCCTGTCGGGAAACGGTGCATTCTGTTTGCAGAAATCACAAACCAGAGATAAAAAGGAAGATGTCTTCGCTGTGAGGTCACATTCCAACGAAATTTTCATCCACTGGTTTCTTATGCGTCGCTTTGTCAGAAGAAAGGCCTGCTTTGTGTGCATTTATATTTAAGGGCCATGTGATGGCAGAGCCATCCTGAAGTTTTTTTTTTTTTTCCAAAGAATTTGCTTCTTGGTCAGATTCCGTGAGGTCTGATAATCAGAGTCACGATGTCTGTAGAATGCAAGTTACACTTTTAGCTCCTAAGTTTCCCATGAGTTTTTCTCTTGAGCATAAAGGGATTTGTTAAGGGGGTCTTTGTTTGATAACAGAGAGGATTTCTGCAATTTGGAAGAAATTGGCAATAACTGTCTAAGCACGGGAAACTCATGGACTGAAAAAAAGAACAACTGTGTGGCTCTTGGGAGGGCACTGTCACGGTCACACAGCAAGCAGCAGCTGGCCCTATGCTGTTTTCCTACACATGTCACAAGCACCTCGGTCACGTAAGTTTCCTTACCTCTGTCTTCCACTTTTTACCGAGAGTTAATGGGACCACGTTCCCTCCACAGCTCCCACCTGGCTGATAAAGCCTGGCTCCCCTATTTTCCCTTTCACTAAAGAACCTACCAGTTAGTGCTGATGATAGGATACTTAAATAGTTTTTGCACAACATAAACTGTCACTTTCAAAACTGAGAAAATATTTTAATGAAAATATGATTAAAAATAAGACAGTGTTGAGAGATACTTAAGTGTAACTTATGGCAAATACATATGCGTATAAGTCAAAAAATAAATAACTTCTTTTGAGTACAGATTTTGGTGTAACATTTGATTTCTACCCTAGTTCTGTCTTATTGTATTCTGTGGAATAAATAATGACATCAATTAAGTGTCATTTCTGGTATGAAAAGTTAAATAACACCAATTTCTAAACCTTCTTTAGAGCTGTATGCCAAGTGTTAACAGAGAGGAGGGTACAGTACATGGTCAAAAGACCCAACTTTCCATGTTGCTGTGGAAATATGCAGCCTCACACACTGTTTGCATTTTGCTTTTTATTATGCATATTCATCTTTCATTGTCAGTTACATATAATTGGAAATCTGAACAATGTCAGTATTTCCTAAGAGATGCTTTTGCTATATTGCTAAAATCTTTACAACAATAACTTTAAAAGTCCTAAAATTTGAACATGTTACATTTATGGCTTTCAACTATAAGCTTGTTAATCTTAGAATTTGGAATCGCTTAATTGATTCCTCTGAAGTGACCACCAGGCATTCGTGAATTGGTGGTGGCTGGCTAGCAAGCATCCTTACCTTTATCAGTTTTGAGATTCACCACTGGAAAACCTCTTTTTTTTTCTGTTTATCTTTGGTGAAGTAAATTCATAATTTACTTACAACTGATGATTATCAAACTTAATTGAATCAGCATAGTCTAGACAAAGGGCATGACTTCTTCCGTATTTCCATATAAGCCCAAACATCAAAAGAAAAATGGAAAAATGGAGTGACCTCAAGCTGGAATGCTTCTATAAAGAAGAGAACTAATGGACAGAATGAAGGCAGGATCTATGCAAAGGGAGAGATGTGTGCAACTGACTCATTTGATATGGAACATGTGAATAGAAAGCACAATGTTTTTCAAAAAAGGTTATACAATTGGCCACCAACCATATCAAAAAATGGCAGCAATACCAATAATCAGGAAAATAATCATCAAGATCATAACAAAATATCACCACATTTTGGAGCAGTCATAAAAAGGGTGAACAAAGTAAAACACATGCCAACAGTGTCGAAAGAGAAAGACTATCATTATTCCTGGGAGTGGAAACAAATACAACAACCATGTGGAAAATCTTTATCAAGTCCTCAAAATCTAGAAACAGAATTGTAATGCATGCAGCCTAGAAGGCCAGAACTCCTCATATATCTAAAGACTCTGAAGTCAGTGTGCTGATGAGGTCTGCATCCTTGCTGCAGCACTATGCATTAGACGTCAAGATACTGAGTCAACCTAGGCATCTGTCCACTTATAGAAAAAGAAGACATGGTGTATACAATAGGACAGTACTCAGCTATTAAAAAATAATAAGATTCTTTCCTTTTCCATAGCATGAATAGAAGTGGACCTCATTATGTTATATGAAATAAGTCAGGTAGAGTAAAGCAAATTCTATTTGTTTTCACTTATATGTAGACCCTAAAAAGTTATTTCACACAATAAAAAACAAGATAGTAGTTCCAGAGGTAGGGGTATGCAGAGGAGGGAGGGGATGATCACCCATTAGTAACTCTCTTCTAAGGAGTTTGTGGGTCCGGATGGCCTCTGAATGAGAACTATAGTGTGTGTGTGTGTGTGTGTGTGTGAGAGAGAGAGAGAGAGAGAGAGAGAGAGAGAGAGAGAATGCAGGTACACATGTGTATGTATACATCTGTGTATGTACTTGTGGATGCCAGAGACTAACTAACCTCAAGAGTCATTCATTCCTCAGCAGCTGCCAATCTGTGATTTTAGGACAGGGTCTATCATTGACCTGGAGCTCCCCCAGTAGTTGAGGTGACCAGCTTATTCCAGAGATCTTCCTATCTTTGCCTCCCAACACTACCATACCTGTCTTCCTTACATAGGTTGTGGGCATGGAACCCAAATCCTCACATTTGTAAAACAACACTTTATCCACTGAGCCATGTCCCCTTGAGAGAGATTCACTCTGTAGTGTCGAGTTTCTAGTTAACTTAAGTCTCTTGCTAGTCCCATTTGTACAGTGTATGAACATTGCTTAGGGTGACAAAAGATTGTATTTTGTTAATGGTAAATAAGCAACACTGGATCCTGTGTATCTCAGAGTACAAATGAGAGTGACCACAGAGACTTCCTTTAAGACCTTTGTTGAGCTCTCGGTTATCGCCAGGGAGAAGGAATGGATGGAAACAACATGAAGGGGGTAGACACAGCTGTCACTGCGGCATGAGGTTCTGTCTTCTCTTAAGACCTCTTGTGAAAATTCTTGCCTGTGAAACTCTTTAGGTGAGCCTAAGTAGCATCTGATGTATAAAAATTGTAAAAAAAAAATGTTAAATTTATTTTTATAAATTTCATACATGGATTCAATGTTTCTTGAGCATAGCCACCCCTAACTTTGCCTGCTACCAACAAACCCCCTTCCCAACTTCATTTCTTCTTTCTTTACTCTCTCTCCCCCCCCCTTCTCTTTCTTTTACATAACCCATTGATTCCAAATAATACCGTCTGTATGCACATAGATATGGCTCTGACCACTGGACAAAGGCAACCTACACCAGGACAAACTTCTGAGAGAGTGATACCCCCAAGGACCATCAGTCTTTGTCTCTACAGACAGAGGCAGGGCCTGTAGAGCCCTTTTGTCATTACTAGTTTTTGCTCAGGTTTAAACTCTATTTTATGGCTGGGGGAGCACTTGGGAGACAGAGGCAGGTGGATTTCTGTGAGTTCTAGGTTAGCCTGGTCTACAAAGCAGATGCCAGGACTGTTACACAGAAAAATCCTGTCTTGAAAAACAGATGAACAAAATTCCCTCTTATTTTTTAGGTCCATAATTGTCATCTATACTGAGAAAAAAAAAGGCCATCTTTTCTGACCTGGAAAACTACCAGGATTTGGTCAGGATTTTAAAAGTCACATCCCATTTTCTGGATTAGATCCTCATCACATAGGCACTGGAAGATCCCTTTCCTCCCATGGCACAGTGAGGGCAGAAGCAGTCAGAGAGTTTGCCCACAAACACCTGACTTCTGTGTTAGATTGTCTAGAATTGTCAGAGCAGGTACAGAATAAAAAGCAAATGATTATATTATAAAATATCTCCTATCTCTCATTTATATTGTAAAGCAAAGTATCAGATATACCCTTCCAATTCCTTCCCTACTCCCACCCGTTCCTCTTCTAACTTCATGAGCTTCTCCTTTTTTTGTAACCTCCTGAGTCCACTTAGGGCTGCCTGAGTGTGCATGGGTACAGGGCTCTCTACCAGAGCATGGACAGCGTCTCAGGGGCTGCAATCTGTGACTCCCCCTCTTCCCTTGGCTGTCAATTGCCAATAGCTTCTCAGCGAGGGGTGGGACTTGAGGCTTCCCACTCTCACCCCGGTTTGGACTTTGTGGTCTTCTTCTTTCCTGGGGTTCCCACATGCTGTCTCAGCTGCTGTGAATTTGCATGTGCAGCAGCTCTCTCATGCCCAGGAAACACACTTTTGCTGTTGTTATCCACTACGTCTGCTTCTTATAATCTTTCCACCCCTTCTCCTGCAATGATCCCTGAGCCTTTTGAGGAAGGGTTACAGTACAAATGTTAGATTTCGGGCTGAGTATTTCTCAGACTCTTGTTCTCTGCATGTTAACTGGTTTTTGGGTCTCTGTATTGATAGCTATCTACTGCCAATAGATTATTATCTGAGGAGGGTTGAGAGAGGCTCTAATCTATGAATGTGAAGATCAGCATTAACAGTTTCTATTACCCCAAGTTTTCATTTCAGGATGGTAAGTCATAGAACATGTTTATTGTTAAATAGACGGTTAACTCGGAAGAAGCTGAGAACCAATGGTAGAATGGTCTAGAACACAGGTACCAGAATGAGTGGCACTCCTGGCTGTTAATTCATTTGTCACTCTGTAGCTATGTGTCCTCATCAAAGACCCTTAACAAATAAAAGGTAAAATGACCTTACTTATATAAGCATGATAAGGAACCTGCCTTAAACAACCGAGGAGATTATAGGAATTAGTTCAAGAAAGACCTCACGCCATAAGGATGCAGGAATCATTAACGGTAAGTTTCCTTTAGCCATGGGAGTGCTTGTTCATTGTGTACTGCTAAGATTTTGGTTTTCCAAAAGGTCATATGGAAATACATGGTTTACATCATGGCAGTACCAGACAGTGTGAACTTCAATAGGTGGAGCCTAGTAGGAGGAGGTTATGTTACAAGCGGCATTCTGTTAAGGGGTTTATAACAATCCTTATTTCTTCTCTTTTTCTTCATTTTCTTGTCAGTTAATAGAAGAAGATGTACTTCCTTGTGATAATTTGCTCCTGTTCTTCTTGGTATAAGAATTATTTATACCTGTGTACGACTGGTTATCTTTGTTTTTGTGTCAGGATATCCCTTAATTACCATAAGGAATTAAGGGAGAAATCACCATGAGCCACAGGGGTGGGGGTGGGGAGTTCTATCCAAGAGTAAATTTAGGGTTTGGAGGAACTGAAGAGGGTGTTTAGCTTCACTAGCAGGTGATCAAATGTAATACCCATCTGGAACTCTTTGCTATAGAAGTTGCCTGTGCTGGTTGATACATTACATATTCTAGGAGAACCAAGGGAAAGGGTGAGAAGAATGTAGTCTCTGTCATTCTCTAAGGTATTTCTGATTGTCTAAGGAAATAAAGAAACAGTAGAGGCAGCCAAAGACTTGCATGCATCGTTCTAACAAACTTAAGATTTGGGCTTGTTGACACAAGACTATACGTCACTCAGGAGGCCGAGGCAGGAGGTTCACAAGTTCTAGGCTCCTAAGAGCTCCAGTGAATTTGAGGGCAGCCCTAAAAACTTAATGAGACCCTATCTTAAAATAGAAACTAAATGGAGGGTTGGGGATCTAACTCAGTAGAAGAGATTGACTACACAATGTGACTGCGGCCATGGGTACTACTCCCACCATCACCACACTCAACACTTAAAAATTTGCACCTGGTTATTTAAGCAAGCAGGAGTCACTGAAGGCTTAGAGTCAAGAAACAAGGTACATCTGTGATTTTACCAAGGTCATTCTGGTTAAAGAAGACTGGTAAAGTTAAAGTTTGTGTTTGGGAATTGTGGCCTGTGCTCAGTAATATGGAAGAAAAATGAAGAGAATTAGCAGATACCCATAGAAAAGCATGGATGTTAATGACACCTAGGAAAATTTAATGGCAGACTGAAGTTGAACGTGGGAGAAGATGGCACCTAGAACAGCTTTGGATGGATGATGATTTTGAAGTCATCATAGCTTTTAACACAGGAGGATATGTTAAAGTTTGAGACTGTGGTGGATGACATGGACATTTAATCTCAGGTATGTCAAGGTTGGGAAAAGGTGAACCTTTTGGGAAAGGATGCTAAGTACGCTTGGATCTGTCTTGGCTTTAGGAAGAAGATCTGCCTTAGAGATGAGAATTGGGAATTTGCTGGTAGAAAGGGAAGTGGTGGCTGATAACAGTAACAGTGTGGTCATGACAAAGTTCTGAGAGTGACTGCTCAGGAGGTCACCAAGGGTGAATTTCAGTGTCACTGGAGAGCAGGCAAGGCCCTAGTACAGAGAACAAAGAGCAAAGGAGGCTATGCCTTCAGGGTCCTTATTGATTATCTCTGAGGATAATTATCAGGGTGCAAAGCTGATTGCTTATTATATTGTTCTGAGCAGCTGGGACTATCTTCCCAAGCCCAAGCTTTGAGAAATGGTTTTCCCAATCACTGTAGATACTGTGAGAATTGCAGGGTGTGAAACAAGGGACTGACACCAGGCTTCACTCGCCGTATCCATCAACCCCCAACACAATATTTTAATAGTGTGGTTATAGGGAAATGGTTGACCTCAGTTCCAGAAATGTATCCTTTAAAGGTTTATTTACATATTCTTTTTCTGTTTGGTTTCTCTCTTTCTTTATCCCTCCCTTCCTCCATCCATCTGTCTGTCTGTCCGTCTTTCACTGAGCTTTCTTTACGCCAGCCTGTGCTTGTGGCTCAGGTTGGTGTTGAAGAGTCACAGGCAAAGCTCTCATGTCCTGTTCCAGGTAATGAGAAGTTGTTTCCATCTTTGCTCTGATCATATGAGGCAAATTCTAAAATTACCAGGCGGGTTTAAATGTTCAGTATTATATGTGCGAAATCTGTCTCCCACTTGGTAATTACACTAGGTGCATGTGCACGTGCACTGTGGTTTGTAGATTCTTTTTCTCTTTTGAGTTGTGCATGCTGTGACTCACCCCCTTTGCAGTTTTCTGGGTAGGGCCTGAGAGTCTGCATTTGAGCATCCCTTAGCTTCAGCAAGGGCAGGCAAAGTTTCCGTGGGGGCTCTTCAGTGAGTTCAAGGGGAGAAATGAGTAGCAGGCACACTGGGAAGAGAGGATCATGCATCTTTATAGAAAACCTGTGAGGGACTCTAACCTCTCTTGATTTACATATGGTGACATTTTGCAGAAATACGGAAACATTAGCAGTGACATAATGAAATTCTGCCTATCAGCCATGGGTGGAAAAATGTTACTGTTAAGGTGGCTTGTCCACAGTTTGTTATCAAGAAAATGTTCTTTCAAGCAAAATATATGTAGTGAAACATGATATGGCGGGAGCGCCCCGCCCCTCTCCTCTCCTGGGCTATTCATCTTCCCCACAGATTTACTGTACAATCACTCCCTTTACATGCTAATTACACGCAGGTCTGGTGAATTTGTTAGTGGTGACACTTCTGGGACCCAGTGGGACCACAACTCATTATGTGGCAATGTCCAGATATATCAGATATTATTAGCTGTCATTAATCTGCTGTGGAAACACTGAGTGGTAAATCAGGAGAGAGGAAGGTGGGCTGTGCAAATGGAGTCTTGGTAACAGCCCAGACCCCAAAAGGTCAAAAGGAAAATCAACCAAAGAGGGAACCACAGCGGCACAGAACACACTGGCTCCTGCTTTTTACCCCAGCAAGACAGGCGACAAAGAAGGAACCCGGGAGCATCACTTTGTCCTTCGCTATTTTAATACCCCTTGTGGCCATTTTATCAGCACTGAACTTTTACTGTAATTATGTCCATTTACATACATTATCTTTTATCTCTTCCTAGACTCAGAGAAACACCAGAGACCAGAGCTAGATATGTAATCCTATTTCAGCTGCAATTCTAGACAATGTTCCTAACATAAAATAATTCTGAAACTCAAAGCTGATGCTTTTTTTTTTCTTCTTAAGACAAGAGCTCTCTCTGTGTAGCCCTACCTGGCTTGGAACTCGCTAGGTAGATTAGGTTGAGCTTGAAGTGGAAGAAATCTTCCTGCTTCTTCTTCTTCCTGAGTACTAGGAGTACAGGACTGCGCCCCCACATCCAGCATCCTCTGCTTACTACTGTTTCGTGTGTCATCTCCATGGGACTCTGTCTGAGTTCTTCCCTCCATACTGAACTGTTACTTTGCACTGATTCCCTGACCCCTCCCCTTTCTGTGTGTTCAACGTGGTAACTGTTCTTTAAGACTTAGCATAAATGACTTCTTCGCAGAAACTTCCATGAAAATCTGTGTACACTCTCATGAGCTTCTGAAATGCTGTAAAACCACCTTTAATGGTATGTTATTAGATAACTTACATATTCTATACAATCCATTGGCGTTTTTGTCTTATTTTTTCTTCCTGTTGCTAGACGGAAATATTGACAAAAGCAGTTAAGGGACAAAGGACTCATTTTGGCTTAAATGGCAGGCAAGTCAGTTGGTAGGAGCTAAAAAGAGCTGGTCACTTTACTTTACTTCCACAGTCAAAAACAAAACAAAGCTAACAAAAAAACCAAAGAGTCATGAGTGTGTGCTGCTGCTCAGTTAAATGAAAGCATAATTAAGATGTTTAGTGTCCTCAGCGCAGACCCCAGTGATGATACTCTGGGATTAATTGCCCACTAACAGGATGACAGCAAATATTCTCTACTAGGGATGCCTAGGGCCCCCAAAAATCTTTGTGTCACCATTTAGACCTTCACCTGCACTAAAATACTATAGTATGAGTGGTTCATTACACTTATGGAAAAATGGAGCATTAATCAAAGTAGCCACAGCTCCTAAGTAACATGGCCAGAAAGACAAGAAAATGCTCATGATAATAAGTGAAGTTGTTGACAAAGGAATTGCAGAATACATTTGTGTTGGCTGCTTCATCATAAGCTGGCCATCTGCATCACTTCTACATGGCTCAGAGAACAACATCCCTGAAGGAGGTGAGCAAAGAAGGTAAGCCATAGAGGAAGCTGGGAGTTTTTGTAGAGTGCTGACTTCTGACCAAGATGTGGCCTTTGCACACTGAAACTCACAGCATCTGTGATCATCATTAGAGGACCTATCCAGGATTGGTCCTTGGATACCTCCCCTCTACCAGAGGATGTATATGCAGTTAATAATGAACAGGAAAGAAAGGAACATTTTCTTTTAAATTTAATTGAATTGCAAAGTTTCATTTATTCATTGTGGTGAGGGGGGAGCACAAGTGGAGATCAGAGGACAACCTGCAAGAGTCAGTTCTCTTCTTCCACCACATGGGTGTCTGAGGAAACTCAGTTGTGTGTAAGTTTGTGTGTGACCCATGCCAGGGAGATCCAGAAGAGGGTGTAGGATCTCATGGAACTGGAGTTACAAGAGAATGTGAGCCATCCAACATGGGGGTTGGGAATTGAACTTGAGTTCTCTGGTAGAGCAGCAAGTATTCTTGACCACTGAGCCATCTCTCCAGCTCCTTAGAACTCAGAAGTTTAGGCTTGGGGAAAGTGCTCTGAACTACATTGGAGGCCCCAGAGAAACATGTTCTTTGGTGGTATAACTAGTGTTAAGTTGCCTAAGGTCCTGGGCAACTTCTCGTTCATATTTCAATAAACAACCCTAATGAAAATTTCTGGGTCAACAAAAATAAGGGTTGTGAAAATAGAAGGGGAAGCAGTAAGTGGACTGATAGGGAAGACGAAGGAAATCAGTGCGATTGAGGGGAGAAGAGAGGGTAACGGGAGGAGGTATAAATATCATCAAAATATATTATATACCTGTGTCAATGTGTTATAATGAAACCTACTATTATGTAAAATAAATATATGCTAATTAAATGCATAAATAGAATATGTTTCTGTAAAGGAATTTTGTTACTACTAACTTATACTGTTAATGATGGGATTTAGGATGCTGGCAGGATTTCTGAATCCATTTTCATTTAGTAATGAAATGGTTGCTTAGAGCATTAGGAATAATCTCAGCCTGTCATAAGTGAGGTTGTCAACTTTCTATAACTACAATTACCTAAGGTGATCAGTTCACGCTGAGAATAGATTAGTTTTAAGATACTCAATTCCATGATCTGTTGGTTCTGTTGCTTTGGACTGGCAGGGTGGGAGGGTATAGGAGCAAGAATGGCCAAGAAACAGAGGAAGACAACAGGAGCCATGCTCTTTGAGCAGATCTAAAGCTCTCCCATTACCTCACCATTTGAAGTGTTCACCACTTCTCATTAGCATGCCTACAGAGGTGACCAGGCCTTTAGCACATGCATATTTGGGAGGCAACGAAGGGCTTAGAAGGAAATAATAGCTTAGTAAGGGGTCATGGTAGACTAGATTCACTTGAGAATAAATAAACCAGCCCACTCACTCTACACACAAAAGGATGCCTATGGACACTTCCTTCATTGTGAAAGAAGAGACAGACTATCTAGTGTAATGGTTCTCAACTTGTGTGTCAAGATCCCTTTGGGGGTCCAATAACCCTTTCATGGGGTTGTCTAAGGCCATCATAAACACAGATATTTACATTATGGTTCACGACAATATCAAAATTACAGTTATGTGTAGACAGAGTTATGTTCGTTTGTTTCCTGCCACCCTGAACTGAAATAATCACACAGAAACTATATTATTTGCAATACTGTTTGGCCAATAGCTGAAGCATTTTTCTAGCTAGCTCTTACATCTTAAATCAACCCATCTCTATTAATCTGCATCACCATGAGGTTGTGGCCTACTGGCAAGGTTCCAACATCTCTCTCCTCTGGCCGCAGCTACATGGTATCTCACTAACTCTGCCTACTCTCTCTCTCTCTCTCTCTAACTTTTTCAGCCTGGCTATATACTGTTAAGGCATTGACCAAAAGCAGCTTCTTTATTAACCAGTGGTATACAGAGCAGAATCACACATCAGTTATGAAGTAGCAACAAAATTAATTTTATGGTTGGGGTCACCACAACATGAGGGTCACAGCATTAGGAAGGTTGAAAGCCGCTGCTCTTGTGGATTAGCTATTCTGTTACCTCCTCTATAGACCTGAGTTGATTATAGAGGTGTTATGTCAGATCTCAAATCCCTTGATTCGATGAAAAGATAAGGTTATGGAGCATTGTTTTTCTAGAAAATGTTTTTAAACCGTTTTTTACAGTTATTGCATATATAGTATATGCCATCATGTACTATTTAACATATACAATGCATATCTTCAGATCTGTAATATCTCTTTGATATGATTTTTAGTACCTGCATAAGACTCCTTAAAATTAATATCATCAACATTAGTATTCTAATTTTTGGATTTAAGTTGTAGAATTTTCTTACATTAAATATGGGAGATAATTTTATCACGTGCTTCAAGAAAACATTCTCAGAGAAAATTCCAAAACATGGCACCACTTATTCAAATGATGCATTTCTAAGGACTTTAGAACATTTTATAAATTATATAATAGTTCTCCATTTCCAACCACATCTGGGCAAACAACAGAACATCATTTTGTATGGATGAATAACATTCTGTTGTGCATACACTGTATATCTACTCATCAACCTGCCAATGAGCACCAACAGTGAGGGCTATGGTCAACAGTATAGCAATAAGCATGAACATACAGGTGACTTTTGAAGTGCTGATCTCATTTCTTTAGACATGCATCTAGACCTGAGGTGCTAGGACCATAATGTAGTCATGCTTTAGTTTTTGAGTGGCTATAAAAGAATTAGAGAATGTAGCTTTTTAACTTCCCTACTCTGATTATAGTGACATCACAAGAAAGAGGTAGAAACAGATGCTGGGGGCCAACCACTATATCCATTGCAAGAATTCCTAGTAAGACATGGCCATTTTTCTCTTTATTTACCTCCACTCTGTGGCTGTGTGAGTTGCAGCTGAAGATGCCTGCATCTGAACCAAGCTCTGCTGGGAAGACAACCCGTCCTGCCCACAAGTTCAGCCCACTCCTGCTGCCTACTGCCATTCAATGCTGCCTACTGACTCATAATACTTCATACCGGAATCAAGACAAAAGCCTTCCAGAATAGCTTAGGCATGACCAGCATTGTGTAAGGAATCCGGAGCTTTTAGCTAGTGCCAAATGTCTTTCTCCTTGGAGAACACACACTTAGTCTTCTTTCGTTAGCAATCAAGCAAGAAGAACAGATGCAAACTTGAAAAACCCCTCTTCTCACACACTACAATTCTCCACTTAGTTCAAGGGTTTGATGCACACCTGAAGGTTGGCGGAAAGTGCAGTGAAGAAGGTGGTACATGTTGTAGGGTCATTTTCTCAGTTTCATGTGCCAGGTCCCCTAGGTGATGTAGAGAGGTTTCAACCAAGTAGCTTGTCATTCAGTGCTCTTCAGTGCAGTTGTTTCAACATCCAAGTGTGAGCTCTGCTACTGGCCTGAAAAAATTCCTCAATGAACTTACTTGCCTAGACAGGCTGGATGGATCATTCACGAAGTACAAATATGTGAAGCTTGAGGATGTTTGAAATTCTTTTTTGTAATCTTATTCTCTTTATAGTTCATGCATATCCCTTTACTTACAAAAACTGACACTTTGTATATGTGATTATGGGTCTTGTTTAAACATATTATGTGCAGTTCAGTTGAGAACAATAGCGAAATTGCATGTGGATATGTGGGCAAAGCACGAACAAAAAAAACAGAAACACTAAGAAAAGTATCCAGGGTGATGCCTGCTGCATGTTAGTGATGGGAATTAAGTAACCTGTGGGCTGTGTGTGCGCATAAGCACACAAGCACCAAAGAGAAGACTCAGCCTAACAAAACACCAAAGGATGCTGAACTACCACCAGGTGTTTCTTTTCCACCTACAGAAGTTTTAAGCCTGGAGCACAAGCTGAAAAGCCAAAGGTACCAGGTGAGTGAACCGCGGGAGTGGCAAGGAGCAGATGATATGGGAACTGGAGCTGATACCCAGAGCCAGTGCTCAGGACTCACAGGGGCTGCCGGGGTCTAGGGTGCTCTGGACAGCTGTAACTGTGATACGGGCGAGGGGTTTCCTTGCCATCCTGGAAAGCAAATCCACTAATTCCATAACTTCTGATTGTTTAAGAGAAGCCTAAAACGTGAAATTCTATGTGAAATTCTCTATTTTTTCATTTGTGCTGATTAAAGCATTTATAGACAGTATCAGTACTATAGGTCAATGTGCCTATGCTGAGGCCTGATCCTAGCCTAGGAATACCAGGGTTTTGCTGATAATTGGGTATACCTCTGTCATTGGGATTCATGTCTAGGAATAAGAGTTGAGAAGTGGTGTCTAGGAAATTTCTATCCCACATTCATTCCTTGTCTAACTACATTAACTCTCCCTCTTTCTAACCCTTCCCACATCTCCAACATCAGTTTAAGTGAGATGCTTCTTTATAGTAAAGCAACCTTAGCATCTCTGATCAAAATCCATACTGCACTCAGTGCTGATACTTCTTCCTATCACTGGTCTGGTCAAGAGCTCAATATGCAGGGTCTTGGATTATCGTGCTGAGAAGTTGATTCCCCATCCTTAGAGCAGGCTAGCACGTAGCAGAACTAAAGAGACCAGGAATAAAGAACCTATATAAAAATAGTTTTAAAAGGATATGAAATTACATTGTTGTATCAATAAACATGTTGGGCCTATAAAGCTTAGGATATGGAAGAGGATAGCCATAGCATACAAGGTGTAGGCATGATTTTGGATGGCCCTGATTCACAATAGCTGGTCTTGAAGGCCTTTAACTTTACAATCATGTGAAGTCAGTGTGTATGCAGTAGAAGCCACTATTTGGGGTTTAGCATTCAGGTTTTCTGCTGTACTAGAGCATCATTTATGTTTGTGTGATATCTGAGAGCATGGCTTAAAGGAAGAGAAATTTATATTGGCTCATGTTGTTAAGTCTAGGTGACATCTGAAGCCCATACACAAGGTATTGTTGCAAAGAGTGCATGGCAAAAGAGAGATAGATCATCTTCTCTTCACTGCTGACCAGGAAAGAGAGAATCACTCAGGATGCAGCCAGGGATACGACCCCCTGTGAACTCATCCTCGGTTAGCTGCCTTCTACATGCCTATTTCCACTCCTCAAAGATTCCACAACCTTCCAAAATAGCCTCATGGGAGCTGTTCAGAGGATTCAGCTCCAAATCCCAAGTAAGAAATCTGTGTTTAATCTTGAGATCCTGACCAGAGGCAGCAAACAGCAAATCTCAGCTATCCCCATTGTCAACAGGGGAAACAGTGGACACCCCGAGTATGCCTGTCACAGAGACAGGCTGTTTGTTAGGTTAGGTACTTCACAAGGATTTTAAGTTATGATCTTTTCATCAAGACATGACTGATAATTCGTTGAACAGCAGTAAACATACACACACATATGTACACACACGCATACACCCACAAATCTGAACGACTTATGAAGTTTATTTGATTTGGATCTATAATAAAGCTATTCAACACTTTCATTGAATTTTGACATACATTTATAGGAACATGGTGTCTCTTATGAGGCTTGTCTTCACTAGTCAGTGTAGTTACAGATTTAGATAATTTTTTTCTTGGTTAATCGAATGCTCGGTGTACTTTGTCAGCCAAATGTAAGTCAAAAGTGATTTCAAGACAATTCAGGGCCTTTCTTCCTTTTGAAAGTGTAGCATGTGGCTGGTTTCATCCGTGTCTATACATGGCAGTGACACGATTCATTCTTCGGCCCTGTTCCCAGGACTCACATGGCAATCACTACACTCAGTACTAGAAGTACTCTGTGCGGCCATACGATTGCTACTACTGGACCCTTCAGCAGACCTCGCTTTCTTGTCCAGCACTTGTTTTACAGCACAGCTCACTGGCCAAGTTACATAAAAGTTTACCCAGATTGCTTCTGAGAAAATGGTTTTGAAATCCTTGCAACAGCTCCCTGCATGTTTCGAAATCAAATGAATTGAAAGTAAACACATCTGTGTCCTGGTCACTTCCCTCACGGTTAGACTTTGACGCACTGGATGGAGTCGAAAGGAAATACATCAGCTATTCTCTGGTGACATTGCCCCTTGAGTGGAAAAGAAAGGAACTCACAGGCTGCTGACACTGCTGTGACTTTCAAAAGCACAAGCAATTAAATGATATGCTTTATGGCCCTATACCATGAAAGGAATGCTTAATGATGAATGGCACAGACAGACAAAGTACAAATGGCCTGGGTTGTCTAGGGAGTGATCAAACCAATGAAGCTGGAAAGGAACTGTGTTTCTCTAGGCTTCTGGCTTGCAAAATGAATGACTCAAGAGAAAAAAATTGAATTGATGGTTTTGTTCAGGTAACGTCCTGGCTGCTGTGATGCACCTTGTTGAATGTCATAACTACGTAGGTTTTCAGTTTTTATCCCCGAAAACTGAGCTATGTTTCCACCTCTACTATGGATATGGACCTTTTCTCTAGGGAACTGGTTGACTCAGCATCCACTCTGCTGCCACCACTGGTAGTAAGATGGTAATTTCATACCTACTAATAAACATGGCTTTACTTTTCCTGTTTAAGGAAACCATGCCCAGTAAAAGGCATGCACACATTTGCAAAGAAAATGCTGAAATCAAATTTTCAGGTCTTAACACATTAACTGATAACACAGCTTCGTTCCTGAACCAAAACTAGTAGCACCCAGAGCAATTACGAATGTGCTAAATTAAGTAGATAGTTAATGTGTTAGCACTCAATGGTTCCATTATTTGCTACCTCAAGTTGCCAGCTGCAATGTGGGACAACGGATCTGATTGTTTTGGTTGTCCTCATCATGAATAAATAGTAAGGAGCCGAGCAAGTGATAGTCTGGCCCTACTGTAGTTTAAGATTCTTTAGAAGTTCAATGTTTCACATCTAAATAGTCCATTCCCAGGAATCTCATTTAGCATAAGAAACACTAGCTAGAAAATTCACTTCTGGTCGTTATGATGGTTCTGGAATGACGCATCCAACAATGAAAGCACACACATGCCTATGCATTGCTGTCATTCAACGGAACCTCCTCATCCTTTGGTTTAGGAATGAAATGAAATGACCCAATTGCAAGAGATACTTTATGTAGACATGTGGCCCAATGGAGAAGCTAAGAACACACAAAATAAATTTGCATTCTGATAATTGTGATTTATAAGAAAAAAGAATAAGTAAAGCAAGGACAACTACAACTGTCTCTTTGTCCCCGGTTCAGTTGTGCAAGGACACCAGGAAAGCTGGCTGTAGTAGAATAAGACTTTCAACTGAGAAGAAGAGACCACACTCACACAGCTCTGTGTAGGACCATACTGACACAGCTCTGTTGCGGGACCATACTCACAGCTCTGCTGCGGGACCACACTGACACAGCTCTGTGCAGGACCACACTGACACAGTTCTGCTGCGGGACCACACTGACACAGCTCTGTGCAGGACCAAACTCACACAGCTCTGTTGCGGGACCATACTCACACAGCTCTTTACTTTTTTAGGAAAAAAGTAAAGGCTAAGACTATCTGAGGCAAATAGAGATGGTCCAGGGAAAATTAAAATGATCTTCCAAAGGAAGTACCCTTTTCCAAAATGACAGCCTGGTCTTACTACAGCATTCATGTAGAACAGCCACTTGAGTGAACTTGATTCTGTGCTGTCTTATTGGCCTGTACAATAGAAATCAAGCAGTAATAGGGAGATGGGGATTTGGGTGTACAAGGTGAAGGTGTGAGTATAGTGCCCTTTCAGCGTTCATGTTTACCTCCTCTATCAGCTGCAACAGACTCTAATCAACTGAACAGCATTCTAGCTATTTCCATACCTCATGGAGAAGCTTTTCTAAACGCAGTTTGCCATAGCAAATCCAAACTACAAAGAGAGACCAAGAAAGACCTTGCTTATGAGCTGAGCAAGAGCCAAGATGTCTACAAACTTTGTCTTGTTTTTCTGGAAACTTTTTTTTT
Organism: Ondatra zibethicus; assembly: GCA_004026605.1. Classification (NCBI taxonomy): domain Eukaryota; kingdom Metazoa; phylum Chordata; class Mammalia; order Rodentia; family Cricetidae; genus Ondatra; species Ondatra zibethicus. Next base: position 324,476 of record PVIU01000207.1, on the reverse strand, counting down.
TTACCACAGAACAGATCTTTGTGTTAAGGCTTCCACTGGGTCCTGAATCCCAAATGTGAGTCACTCTGAGCAATACAAGGTGGCGTTTATGCTCTGGCCTGTAGGCTGACAGAGATCAGGCCAACTGAGAAATTGCCACAACACACTCCCTCTCCTTAATATCTGTACTAAATCTTTCTCTCTTGGCACTTCACTTTGCCTTCCTGCATCCCTCCATGCCAATTCTGGTGCTTGCTTCAGGTCCCTGAGCTATAGGCAAAATTATCTCCCAAGCAGTCACTGGCGACTCTTGAAAGGAAGGGAAAAACAGAGGAAGAAGAGTACTTGAGGGAAGATAATGGGGTTTCTTCTGTCGTGTAAGTGTAGGGGGGTGAGGTAGAAGATGCTCGCTGATGAAGCAGTTAAGAGTTAGGAGCCAGATAGTTAAGTGTTAATGTTGACCAGAAGTATAGTCAAACATTAATGTTGACCAGAAGTATAGTCAAGCATTACGAAGCCACATAGGCAAAGTTTCACTCTTCATGGCACAAAGTGCTGTTACTCATGAGGAGATATGTCTTTGTTTCACTTGAGTCATAATCAGGGCTACCAGTCAGCCACCTCCTGGATTTTTATGCATTGGAAGGGTGATGAGATATCCTATGCTCAAAGGTTCCTCATCATGCCAAAGGGGAGCAGTTTATTGACCCATGAACAACCCACCCATTTAAAAGACTGGTGTGTCCTGTGAGACTACATCACTGAGCTAAATGTGAAAGCCCAGCTTCCATGGCGGCAGGGATGTGAGGTGGAGAGAGCTGCATACTCTCTGCACACCAACATGTAGCAGAGATGAAGAAAAGAAACACATCACCAGAAAAATAAATAAATAAATGATGAGATGTTAGGTCACTGTGATTTCATGATTGTTGCAGAAAAGTAAACAGAAATCCTTTTGCCATTTACATTTCTGGCTCGCTTCAGCAATGTGTCATCTATTACCAGTTCTGTTTATAGAAAACATTGCGTTTGTAAAAACATGCTTGCAGTGAAAGGATAAAATCCACAGAAAAGGATTTCATTACAAAATAAACTTGTAGATTTGTGACACTGGGAAGCATTCTTAGTAATAGCTTCATGTTGCCCTTAGACAAAACTATGGTGGATCTTAAAAAGAAAAAAACAAACAAGCCTTTTTATTGTTCTTTAACACATCACTTAATGTATTTATCTTCTAAGGAACACGAGGAAATGTGAGATAGTTCATATTCTCTTAATACAGGATAATGGAGGACTATGCACTGTGTTATTATCACTTTCCCAGTAAAATTAAAAGCAGGTTATCCTCTCAAAAGTGTACATGTGTGATCAAGCTAACACAGAGTGATATGCTGTCTGTATTCTAAAGTACGTTACTGCGATTTGCAATACAGTGTATGCAGCAAATACACAGAACCATATAATTATGGGGTGACAGCAGAGGGCTTCACATTAAAATGTACAATGCATCCATAAAGGCTTCTTTTCAGAAATGTAATTAGCTTTCTCATGGACTGGTAAATATAGTATGTAGAAAACCCAGGGGGTTTCTGTATAGACACATGCATTCCCACAGATCTCTGAGAATCATAAATGGTTGTCTTCCTCTGAAATGGATTAGGTGGAATTATATTACGACATGATTGTGAATCTAATTAAGGTGGAACAGTTGGGTTTTCTCACCCCTTTGGGATGACCATGTGTTTATATAACAACTAGGCGACAAAAGTGCCTCTGGCAAGATGATTCAAAGGCGTGTTTTTGTATGCACATATAAAAGAATTTTTATGATAATTCAAAAATTGATCCATACCTTTAATTTCTGTCTTTGGCCCTGAAAAACCTGCTCTAGAATACAATGCATTACAGATACCCATTTAAAATTTCTTCAAAATCTTGTTAAAGAGGAATTTAGCTGCATGATTTCTTCTTGGAGAGGAGAATAGAGTTCCATGGTGAATGATATGATAAAGAGGGATAATATGGCCAAGCAATTAGACACCTTTGCTCTACCTTGTAAATAAGGGTTCTCCTATGAAGCGAAGCATGAAGTGTCTAGTGCAAAATATTGACAGAAGACAAAACCTTGACACAGTTAGAGTCCAGAGTTGGAATCAATGAGAAGCTTTTGATAAAAAACACAAGAGGCAGGATGTCACAATGGTAATAAGAGAATAGGAAGCTATATAGTGCAGACAGAAAATGGAAACACATTAGTAATTGAAATGTGGCAACTCACTAATAGCTACGACATATGAATCCATAGCTCTACAAAGAAGATGTGATGTTTTAGTGGAAATATGAAGACCCAAAGCTACAGAAATGAGAAAAATGTAAAATGATAGACCCCGTAACTGTTGTGAGAATAAGATATGAAGGCTTACTGAAAAGGAGTGCTTATGGGCTCACAGCGACAATGAGAGTTAGGAAGCCTTATTGATAATGAAGCCTTATTGATAACGAAGCCTTATTGATAACCCATGCTAACAACCCAGAATCCTGGGCTTTAAGATAACTGAAACTTATATGAGCTATTTGAAGTCATTGACTTTAAAATGTTTTGTACGGAATGAGAGCATGTGAGGACAGTAGGATCTTTCATCCTTTTGCTTATTTGTTTGTTTTGAGAAAGGGTTTCTCTGTGTATTTCTGGCTGTCCTGGAACTCCTCTGTAGACCAGGCTTGCCTTGAACTCACAGAGATCCACCAGCCTCTGTCCCCCAAGTGGTGGGATTAAAGTCATGTGCCATCACTGCCTGGTGGGATCTTTCATTCTTGGTGGGTTTACTTTTTAAATGTTGGTTGGTAGCCTTCCTTCTTGTTTATACACTAATTTAATGTGGAGAACTGTTTGAAAAAAGGTTCATTCCTTGACTATCCGAAAGGTTGACTAGAATCTCTAGGAATAGGATTTGGCAGCTCCCAGGAGGAAAAAACACAGTTAGTGCTAATACACAGCCCATTAATGAACCAATGCACTAAGGTCCCATGAGCCAGAAACTCAAGATGTAACACTTGGATCACGCAATACCTGAAACCCATTTCGCTTCTGTAGCTCTATTTTGTTCACTCTGATTGGCTACTAACAATATACTGCTGTCTACTCAATATTTATTCATAAAAGTCTAACATGTATACACATTTCTTTGGCTAGGCAAGAGTTCCTATTGTGAAATAGACTTTAAATCCAATCAGAAAGTGCTTGGGATGTATTGTATGATGTAAGAATATATTTTTTTAAAAATAAAAAGTAGCCAAAAGATAAAGAAAGCCAATATTTTACATTAAATAAATATTTGAAGATTTTAAAAACTTCAAATTTTTTATTTTTTTCTCTTTATCTTGGCCTATTGTAAGTACAAATATATTATGCATATATAGATAGATATGTGTATGCTCAATATGTTCGATTCATTAATAATTTCAATATACAATGCTACAATATACAATGCTAGAATACAAAATATAATTATAGTGAATAGGATATTCAAATTTTGTGAAAATTGATCATAAAATATATATCAAATTAACATATGTTAGTTATGCCTTCTCAAATCTGGGCTATCTTTAAAGGAAAGATTTATGTTTGATTTTGTTTTTGTTGTAACTTTCATGGTGTGTAGAATGCTTTGCTAACAATTGTGACTGTTTCATCAGTATATTCCATAATACTAGTGTTACCATTACTGATAATGGTAGGTATAATATTTACAATATAAATTATACAAGTGTCAGGATTAATGCTACATGCTTTGTGTGTATTGTGATTTTTAGTTTTAAAACATTTCTATTTTAAGGTACCATTATTATTTTGAGTTTTTATATGACTAAGGTTCTGAAAAGCACAGCCCGGATGGAAAATCAAGTCTGAAAATTACTAATAGAAGTAGGTGCCTTCTAATTGCTATCTTCAGATATTCAGATAATTCAGTTCTAATAATGGCCAGTATTAATATCGGGATTTAGTCTATAATTTCAGAATGTAAATGCTAATCAAGCTGGGTAAGGTATCCTTTCCCTCTTCCAAGAATGGCTGTGTTAAAGACATAAGACTGATATTTTTGCTTGTCTAGTGTATCTTCTGTCTTCTGGTAAAAATCACATTTTTTATAGTTATTTTTATTGTTGATGTACAAAATAATTGATTTTACTATAACATTTTCATATATGTATGTTATTGTACTTTGCTCATTTTTTCCCGCCAAGCCCCACTCCCCAGCTCCCAAGCACAATTACGTTTCCTAAAGAAGTCAGTCTTCAAAGCTTGTAGTGTCTCTCAACCCTTAGGGAGGACAAGTACTGAATCTGTTCTAATCTCTAAGAATTTGCTAGAAATTCCTGGGAAGCAGTGTTCTTTGTCAACTGTGGCTGTGAGTAGATACATCTGCATATAGGAGAGAAGCTTCTATCCAAGACAATGCCAACATGGACATGGGAGGAAAAAGTAAGTTCCTTTCCATGTCCATTGAGTACACAGACTTAGCCGTATCTAGATCTACAATAGAGTCTTCATGTATCTAAGTGTTCTCCATAATTAATAATCAAAAGACAAGCAAGAAGGGTGGACGTAGGGGTAGATTGCCAATCATCAGGGAGTGCGAGCAAGCAGAGGAATTCCACATGATAGGTGTCTGTGGTTCACTTAATTGGAAAGGGTTCTTTATTTCAAGGTCCTGTTGCCCCCTATAGCTCAAATCAGAGGACTACAGAGAAGGCAATTACAAAATGCAGGCACTTGAGCCCTGTAGGGGGCATTCTGACAGTTATCCCGCTGGTTGGCAGACAGGTCCTTCATGGTTTAGCTTTCCTTGTATTCCGTCCTGTTTTCTTCCTCTTAGACTTACAAACATTAATCCTCAATGAATAGCTTATACCCCATATCCTTGGTTTCTTCTTCTAGAGAGGCTACTGTGTAATGAGTAGATATCTATTAAATACAGTCTCAGCAACACAGAAAAGTTATGCTATACTATTAGGTTAAAGCTCAGCATTTGGAATTATACTTATGACTGAGCTGATGAAGAGGACAAAAAAGCAAAATAGATAAAAAAAAAATTAGCCACAGTAGGCTAGAAGATTACCTTCTGGGTTATTTTCATTGTTATGAACTAAATAAAATTGCTAAAAACAATGACTTTCTGGGGACTCAGAAGGTAAGAACACTTACTGCTTTTCCAGGGAACCTAAATTAAATTCATAGCATAAACAGGTCAGATCACAAACATCTGTAACTCCAATTTCAAGTAGATTTGATGTCCTCTTTTTACCTTTCTGGGTACCAGGCACACAAGTAGTGCATAGACAACATGTAAGCAAAATAGCCAGGCATATATAAATAAAACAATAATAAATAAATGAATAAAAAGCCTTCTGAAGATTTTTATAATTTTAAAAAAGTAAGATCTGGTAAGGAACCTGCAAAATTTCATTGCCTCTACTTCAAAAATTCAAAGAACATATTGAAGTTTTAATGTATAAAATATAGTTGAACAAATTTCTTTATTTATTACTATTATTTTATTTATTTTAAAACTTAGTCACTGTTTCTTCTCCCTTCTCTCCTTCTAGTCCCTCCCTTGACATCCTTCTGTTCCCACCCTCCAATCCATTCCTCCTCAGTAATCCATTCCGCTTAGTAAAGGGCAGGCCTCCCTTGGATATCAACAAAACATGGAACATCAAGTTGCAGTAAGACTAAGCACCTCCCATGTAATAAGGCTGGGCAAGGTGACCCAGTATTAGGAGTAAGGTCCCAAAACCCAGTAAGAGTCAGAGATAGTCCTCCCACTGTTAGGAGTCCATAGAGGACCAAGCTACACAACTGTAAGATATATGCAGAGTGCCTAGGTCAGTCCCATGCAGGCTCCCTGGTTTTCAGTTCAGATTCTGTGAGTTCTTATGAGCCCAGGTTAGTGATTCTGGGGGTTTTCTTGTGGTCCCCTTGACCCCTTCTGGCTCCTAAAGTCTTTTCTCCCCCTCTTTTGCAGGATTCCTGAGCTCAGTCTAATGTTTGGCTGTGGGTTTGCGTCTGTTTCCATGAGTTGCAAATGAAGTTCTCTGATGACAATTGGATTAGGTACCAGTCTTTGAGAATAGCAGAATATGTTAGGCATCATTACATTGACTTTTTTCCTCTACAGTTATGTTTGGTTCTATCCTAGGTCTGTGGGTCACCTAGCCTATGAATCCTGGTGTTCCAGGCAGTGTCAGTGGGGCTTACTCTCCTGGCATGGGTTTTAGGCTAGACAAGTCATTAATTGTCTCTCTTAATTGCTAGGCTACCCTCACTTACCCCAGCACATTACATAGACAGGAAAGACTGGAGGTCAAAGGTTATATGAGAGCATTGGTTTCCCACTTTTTCCACTTGAAATCTTGCCTGGTCACAGGAGATAGCCAGTTCAGGCTACATATCTTATATTGCTAGGAATCTTAGCAAGGGTCATCCTTGTAGATTCCTGGGAGATTCCCTGTGACAGAATTTTACCTAATCCCAAAATGCCCCCCTTTCTAGTAGTCTCTTCTGAACTCTCCCCCTCTGTACCTCTTCCCAGCTTGAATTCTCATGTTCCATGCCCACCCACCTGCAGTTCATCCGTGAGATCTCTTCTATTTCCCCTTCAAAGGGAGATCCAGGTGTCCCTTCATGAACCCTCCTTGTTACCTAGTGTTTCTGGGTCTATGAATTGTAACATAGTCATCCTTTCTTTATTTTATAGCTAATATCCACGTATGAGTGAGTACATATCATGCTTGTCTTTCTAGGTCTGAGTTACCTCACTGAGGATGATTTTTTCTAGTTCCATCCATTTGCCTTCAAATGTCATGATGCCATTGCTTTTAACAGCAGAGTAATGCTACATTGTATAAATGTATCATCTTTTCTTCATTCATTCCTTGGTTGAGGAGCATCTAGGTTGCTTCCAGTTTCTGTCTATTACAAATAAAGCTGTTATGATCATTGTAGAGCAAGTGTCCTTGTGGTATGATTGAGTATCCTTTGTGTATATGCCCAAGAGTGGTAATGCTAGGTCTTGTGGTAGATTGATTCCTAGTTTTCTGAGAAACTACCATATTGATTTTCACAGTGGTTGTACAAGTTTGCTCTCTCTAGCAATGGAGGAGTGTGAGCCATTATAACAGGCTAAGATGGAGTCTCAGAGTCATTTTTATTTGCACTTTCCTGATAGCTAAGGATGATGAATATTTCTTTGTTACTCAGTCATTTCAGTTTCTTCTGTTGAGAATTCTGTTTAGATCTGTACCCCATTTTTAAATGGATTATTATATTTGTTGTTGTCTAGTTTCTTGAGTTCTTTATGTATTTTTGGAAATAAGCCCTCCGTCAGATGTGGGGTTGGGGAAGATCTTTTCCCAGTCTATAGACAGCTTTGTCCTATTGATGGTGTCCTTTACTTTAGAGAAGTGTTGCAGTTTCATGAGGTCCCATTTATTAAGTGTTGATCTCAGTGTCCTGTTCAGGAAGCTGTCTCCTATGCCAATGTGTTCAAGGCTATTTCCCACTTTCTCTTCTGTCAACTTTAATATATATAGATTTATCCTAAGGTCTTCAATCCACTTGAACTTTAGTTTTGTGCAGGTGATAGATTCTGATCTATTTTCTTTCCTCTCCGTGCCAACAGTCAATTATGCCAGCATCGTTTGTTGAAGATGTTTTCTTTTTTCCATTGGATAATTTTGGCTTTTTTGTCGAAAATCAGATGTCCATAAATGTGTTGATTTATGTCTGGGTCTCTTATTTGATTCCATTGATCCACCTTTCTGTTTTTAGGACAATACCATGTGGTTTTTATAACTATAGCTCTGTAGTAGAGCTTGAGATAAGGGATGGTGATACCTCTGAAAATCTTTTTATTGTAAAAGACTGGTTTAGCTTCCTGCATTTTGTGTTCTTCCATATGAAGTTGAATATTGTTCACTCAAAATCTGTAAAGAATTGTGTTGGGATTTTTATGGAGATTACATTAAATCTGTAAATTATTTTTGGTATAATGGTCATTTTTTTATAAATGGAAGTTTTTCTGTCCCATCCTGTCTCTCAGCCACTTCTAAATAATCTCTCAGAAGCTTAACTACAAATTAATAACAAAATGTTTGGCCTATAGTTCAGGCTTATTAGTATCTTTTACATTTAAATTAGCCCTTATCTATTAATCTGTTCATTGCCATGTGGCTGTGGCTTTCCCAGTATGCCAGCATCTTGCTTCTTGGGCCACTAGCTCGCTTCTCTCTCTGACTACACCCTCTTTTCTTCCTGTATCTTTGTTTGTCTTTCTTGCCTAGCTTTATTCTGCATGGCTTTATGCCAAATCAACCAAATTGACTTTTATTTTCCACCAATGAGAGCAACACATATGTACAGCATACCAAAGGATAATCCCACAGCAATTTTTACTATGTTTTTTCTTTTTTAAAATTGATTTTATTGAGTTATACATTTTTCTCTGTTCTCCTTCCTTTCTCTCCCCTCCCCTTCTACCCTCTCCCAAGCTCCAAATTTACTCATGAGATCTTGTCTTTTTCTACTTCCCATGGAGATTAGATCCATGTATTGTTGAAAGAGAGAGCAGGCCTGCTTTTTGTCCCGGCCGCCCGGCTCCCAGCTGCCCGGCTCCCGGCCGCCCGACTAGCTTATACCTGAAACAACCACATGGAAATTTATTAATTAAATTACTGCCTGGCCCATTATCTAGCCTCTTCTTGGCCAACTATCACTCTTGATCTAACCCATTTCTATTAATCTGTGTTCACCACGAGGTCGTGGCTTACCGGGAAAGCTTCTAACCAGTGTCAGTCTTGGGCAGTAGAACCATGGCACCTGCCACACTACCTTCTTCCCAGCATTCCATTCTGTCTACTCCGCCTACCTGATTTCTATCCTATCAAAAAGCCAAGGCAGTTTTCTTTATTTACCAATAAAAGCAACACAAATACAGAAGACCCTCCTACATCATTTCCCCTTTTTCTGTTTAAACAAAAAAGAAAGGCTTTCACTTTAACATAGTAAAATTACATATAACAAAACAGTTATCAAGCAAGAATTACAGTTATAATATTTATATCTATTTTATCTTTTATCATAACAAAGGAAAACGATAACTATAACTATCTATCTATTCTTCAACTCCATCAAAGACTCCAGAAGGATATAATATAGGCAACTTCCAAAACTCTAGAAGTGACAGAGACATCTTGCTGCCTGGACAGTCACCCAAAGTTTTTCTGTACCATTGGGGCATCCATCTTCAGCCTACAGGCCCATAGTATCCAACAGACTTTTTCATAAAGCAGGAAATTTCAAAGACAGTTCAGTCACTTTCTTCTGTATCCTGCAGAATGTCTCCCAGACTCTTGCATGAATCAGGAACCCCAAAGGATCATCTCACCTTTAGGCAAGTTTAGCAGTCCTCTCTCTGTAGGTTCTTTGTGTCCAGTTTATGCAACAGTCCAGGCAAGAGCAGTTTCTTGCCCAAATGGCTAACCAACTCCATAAGGAGCCTCTTTGATGCCCATCTTCCTCTTGAAGTAGCTTGGTGCTGCCAGGAGCAGACATGTCTCATTGTCATGAAAAGCCCTAAGTTATTAAAACATTTAAAATGCCATAGTCTGTGTCTTTGAGAGATGTGAAGAATGTCTATCTAACTGAAATATATCTCTATATATCTAGAAAATCTAACTAACATGACTACAAGTTTGACTATTATCAATGATTATCCATTAACAACCTATATTTCTTAATTATATATTATATTTTTAAATATATATATATATACCATATTGCAGTGTATACTTGTACATTGTTTACATTTGGAGGTCATTGTCCTCATTTGTTGCACAGTTGTTTATTGTCTTAGTCTTTAAGTTAGACAGGTATTATAGATTAAAGTCATCTATGTTTGTCATCTTTATAGCTAGACTAATCAGATTTTTTAGATAGGTAGAGATTATATTCTGTATAAAAAGATAATCTTCAACCTCTTCAAAGAGCTGTAGAAAATGGCATTTAATCTAACTTAGAATTCTATGGTAGTGAGACACAATCACTCCTGACAATGCTGATATATTCCCGAGAGATTGTTGAGCACCAAAGACACTCCACTTGGAGCTTGTCTTCTTCTTGGCACAAACGGACTCTGGGCAAGGAACTGCCCATACCTCAACTAATCTTGCCAAGACAGGGTAAGACGGTTTTGGAAAATTTCTTGCCTTTAAAAATAATCTGTCAGTTATTCTAGGCCTTAGCCAAAGTTGGTTGCTTCAATGCTGCAAACATGACTTTGGGTGATTGCCCAGGTAGCCAGTTGTCTCTGTGATTTGTTGCATGTTTTGGAAGTTGTTTGATTGCACTTCCTAATTACTTAGGTAACATTATTTCCCTTCTCGGATCTTCGATGGGGTTGAAGACTAGATAAATGTAGTTACTTTCTTCTTATGACTTGGCCAAGTTATTTATTATACAAGACTCAAGCTAGTTAGAATAGGATATTTGTTTTAATTGTATATAATTTTGTAGTAGGTTTAGAACTCTCTCACTTAAACAAAAGGGTGAGGTGCTGCAGGAACTCCTTCTGCTCCTTCAGCCAATAGCCGTTGAGATGCCAGTCCACTGGGGTGTGGTCTCTTTCTCTTTAAAAAAGCAGCGGCAGCCCTCCACTTGCTCTCTCTTGCTTTGGACTTCTTTCCTGGTAGAGGGCTATTGTCTAGGATGGTGTTCTGTAAGTTTTTTCCCCCTCAAATAAATAACCCTTTTAATAACAATTCCAAACTGGTGTGGGATTGATTCGTGCATTAATGTATGTCTCTCTTAGGGTACTCATTGTTGTCTAGGTTCTCTGGAATTGTGAATTGTAGGATAGTTTTCTTTGCTTTACGTCTAAAAGCCACTTATGAGTGAGTACATGCGATATTTGTCTTTCTAGGTCTGAATTACCTCACTCAATATGATGTTTTCTAGATCTACCCACTTGCCTGCAAATTTCAAGATGTCATTATTTTTTTCTGCTATGTAGTACTCCATTATATAAATGTACCACATTTTCCTTAGCTAGTCTTTACTATGTTAATCCTATTGATCTATGATTATGAGAGATCTTTCAATATTCTTATATCTCCTCTAATTTATTTCTTTCAAGACTTGAAGTTCTTGTCATACAGATCTTTCACTTGCTTGGTTATAGTTATATAAAGACATTTTATATTATTTGAGGCTATTGTAAAGGGTTTGGTTCCCTGATTTCTCTCTCAAAGCATTTATTATTTGTATATAGGAGGACTACTGATTTTTTAAAATCTTGTATCCAGCCACTTGACTAAAGGTGTTTATAAGCTGTAGGACTTCCCTGGTAGAATTTTTGAGGTCGCTTATGTCATATCATCTGAGAGTAATGATACTTTAAATGTTTTCTTTGTGATTTGAATCACCTTGATTTCCTTTAGTTGTCTTATTGCTCTAGCTAGAACTTCAAGTACTATAATTTGCTTTATTAACAGGTCATTCATGATTTTACCTTCGATATATGAGGTTGAAGGAACTAGATGATACATTTAACAATTACAGCAAACCGAATTTTGATAATACTTTCAATAAAAGGGTATTAATTGGACACACATAGGACACTAGAGGGAAAAAAATAAATAAGTGACAAGAGGAAAGTAAGGCCTGAGTCCTGGGTGGCCTGAGGGTATATACAGTATGTTCCTGAGCTCTGCCCCTTTAAATAATAGGACTTACAGAGACTGAGGTAGCATGTTTAGGGTCTACAAGGGTCTGCCCCATGTCCTCCAGCATATAAGGATGTATCCACTAAGGGAAGTACTGGATCCTTTTAATCTTTAGTTGCTTACACTAGGAACCACTTTTGGTGGTTGAAGATGAATGCAAATGATTGTGAGAAACTTTAACAGGTAAATTTTTCCTTGAGTTAATAAAATAAATGCTTTTGGACATAGGGGAAAATTGCTAAGGTATTAACAGTTAGCTTTGTATTGCTGTCCGAAAAGTAAGCAAACAAAGCAAAAACTTTGGCTTTGCCAATTAAAATTAATATTCCTTCACACGTAAAGTATTCCTAAGGCAAATAGACTTACTATCTCTAGACAATATTTCAATGTACTATAGTTTTTCATCACTTAGTAATTTATTTCCAATATTTAATCTTTAAAAATTCTTTTTAAAAATTTTTATTCAAGTTCATTGTTAGGCATTTGTGGTTAATTTTTGTATGAAAATGGTTTTGTGTAGGCTCTGGTTGGTCTTCCTAAGGTTGCAGAATTTCAAGTTATTGAGTTTTATGGAGAAAAATGCACACATAGTAATTATAGCCAGGTAGCAACGTACAATACAACATATCTTAATCGTCACTCAGCATGCTGTGTCAGTAGGACTGTGCATCATAGGTCAACCTGGGCTGCATAGACCACAACCTGCTTAAAACAACACAACAAAACCCAGTGAAATCTCATACCCTTTGGAGAAGAAGGGCTCAGTGGTTAACACCCTTATTTTCTTCCTTCAATGGAATAGCAAAAGCTTAATGGGAAATAGTTTAGTACAGTGTTTTGGCTCTTGACTTTCTTGGGACTATAGTGTTTCTTGAATAATTAAAAAGAAAAGAGTAAAGGTGGGTATTTTGAGAAAGGTACAGCACAGATGCAAAAAGCTAATGCTCTATTGTTATAACTGCTTCCTTTTTCTGAAATTTCAACAAACTTCCAATAGAAAAGGAAAAAGTCAAATTATCTTATTATACAGTGGACTTAATTTAATGCTCATGAGACACTAAAAACTCCAACAGAAATCTCTTAGGACTGAGAAACACTTTCTGCAATGTAACAGGATACAAACTCAGTACACAAAAGTCAATAGCTTTTCTTTCATATCAATAAAACTTTCTGAAAAAGAAATCAAAGGGAAAATGCCATTCACAATAGCTTACAATAAAAAACAATGTCTGGAAATAAATCTGACCAGTAAGGAGAAAGAACTCCACACTTAAAACTTTTAAGACACAGAAGAAAGAAATTAAAGAAGATACCAGGAGATGGAAGACATCCCATGCTCATGGACAGAATTAGCATATTTAAAATAATTATATTATTGAAAGCAATATACAGAGCCAACCCAACCCCATAAAATTCCAAATGGAATTCTTTACATAACTAGAAAAAAAACTCATAAAATTTATGTGAAGGAACAAAGACTAAATCAATGCAAGTCAGTCCTAATTCATGCCATCACAGTTTCTAATCTCAAATTATACTATAGAATCATGAAATCATAAATTTCATGATACTGACACAGAAACAAATGTATGGACCATTGAAACAGAATAGAGGGCCCAGAACCTGGTCTTCAACAACTGTGCCCAAAACCACCCACTGGAAAAAGATAGCCTTATTAGTTGAAATATCAGTGTTTTCAAAATCAATAATTTTACATTTGAAAAAAAGTGATTATTTATCTTAGATTCTGAAGTTATATATGCATAAATTAGCATACATAAAATACTGTGTAATATTTATGATTTCCATAGACTTTGGTAGCAAATATCACTATGTTGACAAGCTTTCTAATGATGTCCTGGGGCTGCAACTTCAAAGCAGATACATGTATTGCAGCCTGCATATATATACATTGTGCTTGGGTGAGTTGGTTAGATATTAGTAATTACACTTTAGATTGATTCCCCTAATCTACTTGACACATTGGGGTGCTCAAATACATGACCTTTAAAAAAGTATATTTTATGCTTTCACATGTGCCTATGATTTTATAGATAAAATTTACATTCTTCCAGTCTGTAATGGAGAGAATAGTGTTTAGTGAGCATGTTGGATTTCAGTCTTAACATATTAAGAACTTACAGAAGTTCATAAATGCAATATCAAGCTGATATGATGCTATAGTTCAGAAAATTACTGTCAAGCTTCGACTTACATGACACTTTTCATCAAATTGCAGAAATTTTCTCTCTCCTCCTCTTCTCTCCTTCCCTCCCTCCCTACTTCCCTCTAACATTCAAGTGACGGCAGTTCATAGAAACCTACTACTGCTGCTTTTTCAAAAAGAACATACGTACTCAGTAAGAAGGAGAAAAGCCATTTCAAAATGTTATGCTTTCTTAAAGATCCCTGTAGATGTGTCGGAAAATCAAATTTTGCTATTAGATCTATACTCAGGGAATGCTCCTTAGCATTCAGGAATCGCTTCGCTAGTTTGTGTGTTGCTGTGACACGAAGTATGTAATGACTCTAAGTCTCAATCCATTGGCTATAATGTGGAAAATACAAAAATAAATGGAGAGTGATTTCTCAAGCCATTTTGTCATGGCAGTTCCTTTGGTATGATTTAGGAAACTACAGTGGGTAGAAAAGCTTCCCTTTTAAATGTCAAATACAAGATTCATTTCTGTACTGCTTTAATCCAAATGTCAGAATTCTGAGTGGAGCCATCAATCTCACCAGAAATTTCTGAGTTTTATGCATCAAAACTGCTGTACTTTAAGAGAGAAATTCTGATTTCAAGGAATACCTAATATCCAATTTACATAATGCTATAAGGAGCATCCATGATGGAGATGAAATGGCCACTGCCCTGTGTGGCTTCTGGAGAGCAGTCCATAGTCATGGAATGGCCAACCTGAACAAAGAACAGCTCCTTCTAGAATGAAAATAGAATCTGCTTCTAAAGTTTTCTTTCTTCTCTTTCTCATTTTTTTATCTCTCTTTTTAAAAAAATAGAGTCCCATTCTACCTTTCTCTCCAGAAATCCATTTGCATTTGTCAAGTTAAAGTGATCATCATTTGCTCTTCACATTTTAACATCCCCCGGAGTTCAATGTGGAATCCAAAGGGCTTGGAGGATTCCATTCCTCACATCCACAGTGAAGCAAAGAGCTCCAACTTCTTCTACTAAGGACCTGAAAATGAACACCTAACAGGGCAGAATGAATAGGTACAAAGAAAGACAACAGACAAAGTGAACAAACAAAAAACCCTGAACGATATCCAATATTAGCCAAACAAATTATTTGTCAAACATGCTCTACAAATTTACTTTGCCTTTGGAAGTGAGTTAGGGTAAAACAGACCTTCCCCTGGGAAACAGAGACTCATGAAGTCATCCCTAACCTTCATATTAGCTCATTCACCCCTTCAGAAGAAGTCAGCTTAGATTCACTCCACTTAGCAGAAAGTAGTTAGCAACTGCAGGGAGCAAGGGGACAAGGTCATGGTGAAAAGTTTTCCACTTACCAAAAGATGAGGGTGTCACATACCAAAGCACTGGCCCCTAGGAATTTGGATGTTTTCTCTTAGTGAGGGATCCTTAAAAGTATTTTTTTTTGCTAATTGGTTTCTTTGCTAATTCACCATGTCTGTACTAAGAACAATTTTTTTGATGTATGTATATAAATTTCCACTGCATATCCTGTGTGTTGAAAATATAAGTGGATTGTATATACAGTGAAGAAGAGTCTGAGCATGGGCATATGAATTAGTAGTTTAACCTGAATTCTTAGATTTAGGGGGAAGATGCCTTACACTTCAGGTGCACTGTATGAAGAAATTATTTACAGAATTAGAATTGTTTATATTTCTTGACTCACAGTAGATATTAAGGAAACTGTTCAAACTGAATAGAGTTTAAAAAATAAATCTGCTCTTCTAAAACTTCACATTATTCAGTAAAGAGAAGTTACCTTTTGGTAAGAGGGTAGAGTAGACATAATCATAGGGCTAATAAACCAACAAACCTTCTGTTGCTGCCCTCATTCTCCTTGTAGCCTTCAGCATAGGTCTTAGCTACTTGAGGGCTAACGAATGATATAGGATGAGGTGGAAAGCTAAGAGTTACTTTGTTCCATAGCTGCTAGAAGAATGTTCAATACCAAAATGGCATTGGACAGATGATGACAGAAGACTTGTAAAAGACAAGCTACCTGAGCCCATTCAGACTTTATGATCACATTGGCCTGGGATTAGAGATATTTTGACACACTATCGACCACATCTATTTGCTTTTAAGCTTTTATGAAATAAATGCCCCTTCTTTCCTGTCCATTAAGGCACCTCAGTAACATACAATAGTTGTTGAACATAGGTTTCAAAAGTTAGTAATGAAGTCATAGATCTTGGAACACAGTCCTCCAAATATACTAAATAAAATTCATTGTCTAGTTCTGAAGTTTGGGGGAGGCCATATATAATGGTGTTCTTTTACTTCTTAGTATAGGCTATGCTAGGTAATAGAATAGATAAGAACAAATATGTTAAAGTAACTCTAAAGAGGATGCAGCTTTGATGTACTGCCCTCCTGTCAGAAATGCACACGATACTCTTGAATAATTAGAGTGGGAGACCACTGAGGTTCTCATTATTAAGGATGACTAGCATCAGATAATGGTAACTGGATAATGGATTTACAGAAGGTACCTCAGGAATTTTGGATAAAGACCTGACTTATAAAGTAAGCAAACTGGATCCATCCACCACAGCAAGTAATCCAGAGGAGACAGCAGCAAAACAGACATGCAAAACCAGGAAACAGTCACAGGTTATTGATGCATTTATGGCCATCTTTAGGTCTGGTACAAATTTACTAACATAGTTGAAACTGCTTAGTGTTAGGATAATTTTGTTGACACTTGAAGGAATTGAATTAAGAACATCATTATTGAAATGAAGTAACGATTAAAATTAAGGCATAATTGTATCATAAACTGTCTTATGGTGACTTTAAAAGTATCCATGTTTAATGACCATTTGCATGTTTTGGTTTGGATACTGTGTTGCAGTTTGAGTGGGGTCTTTGTCTGTAATCCCACTACTCTTTAACTCAGTGATCCCCTTTTCATGGGCTCATTGTCTCCAATGATTCAACCAAGCTTCAACTTAAAGTTTTGGAAAAATTACGTCTATGTTAAAATTGTATTGATTTTTAAGAACTATCCACTAGGCAATATAGTGTAACAGTTATTTATTAGCAACTACATTGTGTTAGGCATTATAGGTATCTAGAGATAGCTTAAACTAGTAAGCATTTTGTGGGTAACATACAAATATACAACTTTTATATATGGGACTTGGGTATCTATAGATTTTACCATTTAACTAGGTTCTAAAAACAATCTTCTTTGTAAACCAATGATATACTTTTGTCAGAGACTAGCTTCGACAAAAATATCACTTACTAGCGTAGAGGGACGGGGATTAGAAAAATAAAGAGAACAAAGACATGAGCAAAATTAACCAACAGAAGCATAGGATGGTACTGGGAGGGGATTCCAGTGAATACTGAAATGCCCGCATTTAATTTTCCATACACTTTTATACCCCCAAAACAATAGAGGGAAGGGGACAAAAGACTGCTTTAACGTGATACAAAGAAAAACTAGAATAGTTACTTACTTTAATACTTTGAGAATTCAAGTCATTCATTCACAAGAAAGCACTCTGTTGTTTAGGCAGTGAACCCACCCAAGACCAAGTATCCTGAAGGCAGCCGCTCCTTAGGCCAAACCTCCTCATTCAAAAGGAGGGGCAAAAGTGTGCTTGAATTTTCTGACCTTTGGTCATGGTGGAGAAGCTCGACCTGTATGGGCCATCTTAATTTCCAAAACACCCAAGTAACAACACCCTAAGTAGGGTGTGTAACCACACTTGTTGTTAACAACTTTGCACAAGCTAAAACTCTCTGACCTTCAGACAAGGTGGAAATAGGCTCACATTTTTTGGGCTTCCACATACTTTTCAAGTATATGACTGAATAAAAATTCACCCTTTACTATTTTTATCACTTTCCATATTATGCTATGACCTTTAAATATCTTCTGTACCATATTGTGTTGGTAATGATGGCACTTTGCATATTCACTATAGGAAAAATACATTTTTTCGTTTATTCAAAACTTAGAGGCATACAGCTGCATATCCAAATTTCTAGTCTAGTTAGCAGGTTATAGGGAAGCCTACTGACCATTATTTTTATAGAGAAGGCAGAATCGCTTTGTTTAATATTTTCTCACCTCTATTAATGAAGCTTGTAAGACCATACTGTTCATGTTGTTCACAGAATCTACAAGTGAAACTATTTCACATTCAACATCAAATTGTAGTGTCATAGAATGCAAAATCTTGTGAAGGTGTAAGCTCTACCTTGTTTTGTGACTCTAGCAAAGGCATCTGGACAGTAAGGAATGGAGAACAGTCTGTAACTTCAATTATGAACATTATTCTCATGAGACTGACAAATCCCTTAGCATATCAAAGAGGAGATACAGTTTACCTTCTTGTGATTCTACATATTTCTGGGCACAATTCTGAACATTGATAAGTGGTAAATGAATATTTGTTAAGTGGGATTTAATGTCCTTAATGATAAGGAAATCAAGGGCTATATGAGTTCGGAGGTGTAATCCCCATCCCAATCTTCATTATATAGGGACTAATTATCCTGGTTTTCAATGCCTTGTACTTTCTCTGTTGAGTTTGCTTCATTGCTCATTAGCACCTCCAACACACCAGAAGGAGCTAATAGCACAATGAAAATGAATCATATACAAATGAGTCACGCTGATTTGTTGGGCAGGTAGATTGCAATTCTTGATTAACAAAAGGCTTTGGGATTTCTCTAGGATTTTCACTGTTTTGCACTCCCTACCACAACCGGTAGCATAGAAAGTCAAGAATATTAGGTCTGCAGCTCACTGGGGTAAAGAGTCAATAGTCTCTAGATATCCCTGTCCCCTGAGCTGTGGTAGGCACTGCACACAAGAAAAGAGAAAAGCAATTCAGAAGGACAGGGCAAGATTGAACAGTGTGCTGCAAAATTTGTCATCTGATCAGAGAGGAGCCAAAGGCAGCAAGAGAAGAAGCCAGTGTGTATTCTGCAAGACACTGCAGCAGAAATCCAGCACCAACATTTCATACAGCTGCAAAGGTGTTAATTCTGGAAGCAGAAGGACAGCCCAAAGGATTGTCACTGTAAACAGAGAGGAAATTCCAGAAAATTCCTTTACTTTAGGGGGAAAAAAAGAGAGGAAATCAGGGATTACTATATGACTTGTTTTGTATGTTGTCCTGAAAGTGGGAATGTGAGAAACAGATTGATATGAAGGTCACTGATACCCCAGGTCCTCTAGGAATTCAAATGACAGATGAAGCTAATAGATCGGAAGAACATCAGGAGTTCTTTGGCATGAGGACCTAAGTTTGGCTCCTTGGTGTTAAGGTAAAATCTGGGTTAGAAGTCTGCACCTGTCATTCCAGAGCTGTGCCCTACTTATATTCATACTCCGTGAACTCTGGGTTCAGTGAGAGACACTAGCTCAAAAATGAACATGGAGAGCTGTAGGCAGAGGGTGCTGGTTCATTCCTGACTGCCCAAACCCAAAATAATTACACAGAAACTATATTAATTGCAAAACTGCTTGGTCAATGACTCTAGAATATTTCTAGCTATCTCTTACATCTTAAATTAACCCATTTCTATTATAGCCACAAGGTTTGTGGCTATCAACAAGGTTCTGGTTGGTGGCTTGTGTCTTTCTCCTCTGGCAGCTACATGGCCTCTCTTCAACTCTGCCTACTCTCTCTATATATCTTTTCCAGCCTGGATATAGTCTTTTGAACCATTGACAGAAAGCAGCTTCTTTACTAGCCAATGGCAACAAAACATATTCATAGCATACTGAGGGGAATCCCACATTAGAGAGCAGCTCAGGAAAACATTTGGTCTTGGCCTCTGGACTTCACACACATGTGTAAGCATACCTGCTCCCATGAATGTGCACATACAAATACAAAGAGGTTCATAGGCATATGTCTGTACCTCTGTGTTTATCACTTGTGTGAATCTATTTTTGTCTGTACAGACAATTCATGACCCGGGATGGCGTGAATTATATTAATTTGAATATTTAAGGAGCTATAAAATAAATATACAAGTTGAGCATCTGAGATTTTGAATTTTGACCTCTTCCTACAAGGGAAGCCAGTGTTGTGACCCTTTTTTGCTCACTCTCAGCTAACAGTCCATTGGGGAAATAGCTAATGCTTTACAATGTACAATGAGGCTAAGATAGGATGCTCTGCAGGGAAGGCCCACTAAAACACGCTTTACTTACAGCACTTTGTACTTCCAATGCATTAGACTGAAACCCATCACAAGTCAAGAAGGATCTACCAAAAAATAGTTGAGCTACAGATACCTCCATTTCTACCAATATATCATTTATTTTACATCTTATTCAAGTAAGAAAATCAAATTTAAAAATCAAGAAAGAACATTTTCCCATTTGGGAAAATTAACAAACAGGGCTTATGCTTGTTTCTTTCTGTTTTGTTTTGCATTTCTTTCTGTTTAAAGCTGATTATTTGAAAATTATTTAATTATGAACTTTTAGAAATATTTTATTTTTAAATTTTTTGTTTAAAATATTTTAGGCAATATACTTTGCTATATTTCCCCTCCCCCAACTTCTCCAAAATCATCTTCACCTCCTTTCCCAACACAGTTCTTGTTCTTTCTTTCTATCTTTCTCTCAAAAAAAAAAAGAGAAAATGAAAATCAAAATAAGGCCTGGAGTGATGGCTCAGAGGTTACAAGCACTGACTGCCCTTCCGGAGGTCCTGAGTTCAACTCCCAGCAACCACATGGTAGCTCACAACCATCCTTAATGAGATCTGGTGACCTCTTCTGGCCTGCAGGCATACATGGAGGCTGAACACTGTGTACATAATAAATATCTTGAATATCACCATAGAAATTTCGTCCAATGGATGGAGATAGAGACAGAGACCCATATTCACATCAGAGCAACGGACTGAGCTCCCAAGGTCCAGTTGAAGAGCAGAAGGAAGGAGAAGATGAGCAATTCAGGACTGCGAGGGGTTGGTCCACCCACTGAGACAATGTGCCTGATCTAATGGGATCTCACCAAATCCAGCTGGACTGGGACTGAATGAGCATATGATCAAACCAGACTCTCTAAATGTGGCTGCCAATGGGGATGGACTGAGAAGCCATCGATAATGGCACTGGGACCTGTCTCTTCTGTATGTATTGGCTTTTTGGGACCCTAGTTTGCTTGGATGCACACCTTCCTAGGCCTGGATGGAGGGGGGAGGGCCTTGGACTTCCCACAGGGCAGGGTACCTCTTAAGGATGGAAGGGGAGGGAGGAGGGTTAGTGGGGGAGCAGGAGAGGAATGGGAGAAAGGGAGGAAGTGTCAATTTTTGAATAGAAAAATAAAAATTGAGGGGAAAAAATAAAAACTTCGAAAATACCTACAAGTTATAGATAAAAAAACTAAATAAACTTAAGAAAAGAAAGTCAATAATAGAATGTACAAAAACAAAAGACATACACACACACAAAAATGGAGTTTGTTTTGTGTTGGCCATCAGGAGGCCTGACCTGGGGTAGAAATGTTTGATTTTAAAGCTGTCCATTCATCAGAATGTACATAAGTATTCTGGGAATAGATCAATCCTGATGATAAACTCTGTGTTTGTAGTCTCAGAGACAAGCTTATTTTTTCCAATGTTTTAAAAATCCATCTAGCATAAAAGCCCTGTTTACAACCCAAGGTGAAAATTATCAGCATGCAAAGAAGAGACTATCAGCACTCTTGTAACTGGCCACATATGGCTGCCATATTAATAGTTTAATAGGTGGTTATGAAAGCAAAAATAGAATTATAAAGTTGTGTCAGAATGTTGCTGGTTACAGGTCCCAAAACACATTCACACCTTGACTTTATTGATAGAAAGGAAGGGACAAGTCTGTTTGTGGAGAATTCTCAGGACCCTGTTGACGGAAATGCTGAACAAAACCACAAAGTTTTCTGTTAGCTTCCTACTCGTCTAATGTTAGCTTTTTTCATTTAACAAAAACGCAGAGGCTCATCAAAGGTCAAAGGTCATAGTGTGCTTCCTTACTCCGTCCTTTGCATAGCCAAGTGATCGTCCTGTCGGCATTGCTTTTAGCTTTGGAACATTGTAGACGCTGCTGCTGTGACTCTGAATTCTCTGTGTAGAACTGTGGTCGATGGGAGAACATTTACCTAGTGAGAAAGGATCTAACTACTTTCAGAAGTGTCTGCAACATTTTCCGTTCCTATGTGCAACATGGGAACGGTTCTATTTCCTCCACATCCTTGCCAGCGGCAGTTACTGTGTGCCAGATTGTAGCCAACTCTCCTGGTTATAAAGTGATAGGTCGTCATAGTTTCGATTTGACCTTTCTCTTATGGTTAATGATGGTTAGCATCTTTTCTATGCCAGTTGATTGTGCTACGTAGATATTTCTTTGGTAAATATCTATTCAGCTCAATGGTGGAGGAACTGTCAAGCAGTCCCAGGGTTCTGAGTTCAGCCTCCAGCATCACAAAATGAAAAGGTCTCTTCAAAGATGTTTTCCCATTTAAAGGCATCATATCTGATTTTTTTCCTTAGTAGAAAGAATTTGTCATATATTCGGAACAAAAGAACATTAAGATTTTCTCCCAGACTATAGATTATGTTTAAATTTCCTTGATTTTGACTTCTCTGGAAAATTTTAACAAAGTTTTTCTAACCTAAGATCATGGACATTTTCTTCTAAAAGTCTTAACATTCAATCAATACATTTTAAGTATCTCTTTTGTAATATTTTGAGTTAAAGGTAATAGTTTAATTTTGTGTATGAATATCCAACTAATTCAGCACAAATTGTTGAAAAGATTATCCTTCCTTCTTTGAATGGTCTTGGCACTGTGTTGAAAATAAACCAAGGCCAAAGTATAGTCTTATTTCTGGATCCTGGATTCGATTTCAAACACACACACACACACACACACACACACACACACACACACACTCACGCACCTTTCTGGATCACACATTGTCATAATTACCATAGCTTTGTTTTAAATTTTGAAACTGAGAACAGAAAGCTTTCCAATTTTGTAATTTTGTTATGTTATTAAAGGTTATTTTGGCTACTTTAAGTTGCTGTGTTTTATATTTAAATTTTAGTATCATTATTGTCAATTATTTTGTAAAGTGAGCAACTGTTGGTAGAAGAGGTCTCAGAGGATGTATGGGACATTTGGGATAATTGCCATGTTAGCAATATAAAATCCCAAGCCCAGTAAAATATTTCCACTTCTATTTTAATAGTCTTTTTTTTCTATTTACTTATTTGTACTTAAATTTCCCTCAACCATGTTTCTGCTTTTAACATGAAAGTTTTGGCATTAAATGGAGTCTTCAGTGTTTCATTCATGCAAAACCATTGATAACTGAATAGTATTTTGCTTGCTTTTAAAAATTTTTAAATTCCTTTTTGGAGATTATGATATAATTACATAATTTTCCCCTCCCGTTTCCTCACTCTATCCTCCCATATACCCCCTTTTCTAACATTAAAAGTTATGACTTGTTTTTACATTGGTTGCTGTTAGTTGCAATTTTGAATTATCTGAATTTAGATTTTGGATATACTTTTTGCTTCCAACAACCTAACTGAACACATTTATCAGTTCTAGAAATTTTAGTGGATTTATTTAATTATCTCTATATAGGAGAGGAGACTCTGACTAGCTGTGGTGATGTATACCTTTAGTCCCAGAACTCAGAGTCTGAGAAAGTTTATGAGTTTGAGGCCAGGCTGATCTACATAACAAGGTCTAAGCCAGCCAGAGCTAAGTGGTAAGAGCCTATCTCAGATAACACAAAATAAATAAGTAAATAAGTAAACACAGTTTAGAAGAGTTTGCATGGTGTGGATGGAGATGGCATCATACTTTGCACTTTAATATAGCTAGCTTCTTTATCTTTCTTTGTCTTCACTTGTCTTGAATGAAACCTACATGGCAGTAAGAAAGGATGTCCTTGCCTGTTAGCAACCTTAAAAGAAAAGATCTCATTTCTCCCTAATATAATATTAGCCGGGAAGTGCTTAGGGCCACAATTAATACCTTATGTGTAGTAGTGTGTCAACTCTCACATCAACAATGAGCAAATTGTGAACAGCATTTTGACATACAGCTCAGAACCGTCAGCCCAGTTATCAAGTGTTTCTCCCAGAGTTGATTTGAGAAGATGTGCCACCAGACCCCACTTCATTATACTTCCATAGTGTCTAAATGTTTGCTAACTAAGTTAACTAACTGGAGTTATAATTTGCACTTTTAAAATAAGGTTAGGAATTTTCCTAAGTGGCACATACATTTTAAATTTAGGAACTTACTGATTACAGACAGTAACCAGGTATCTATTTCTCTGGGTTCCAAAACCTTGCAAGTATCCTGACAAACACTATAGCAACAATAACGGTAAAGATGGAAGGCAGGAAAGTCTCAATCTCTGTTAACAAACAAAAATAGCGTATGTGTATATCTTAATTTTTTTATATTTTATGTATGTATATTTTTAACCTAAGTTGTTAGTCTGATTCTGGGGCTTCTTACAACTCTAACATCTTATGATTCCATAAACTTTGTTGCAAGCAGCCACCCCTGGTAGCTTGTGCCTGTGTTCTCAGTTACACAGGAAGCTGAGACAAGAATGCATTCGGGCCTGAGAGCTCAGTGCGGTCCTGAGAACCCATCTCAAAAGGAAAACAAACAAACAAATAAACCATCAAAAGCAAAACAACAGCAACAAACTCATTGGAGTTTTCAAAGATCACTCCAATGAACAATGACAGCAGCAAAATGATTTAAAGCGCATTCAGATGTATTGGCTCCTGTTGATCATTTTGCTCTCTCCTGAGTGAATTCCTTATGATTAAGAGATTCTAATATTTCAAGGTTCAGCGATTGTCCTAAGGACACAACTATTTTCTTCCTTAACCTTGTCATGTGGCCACATTTCTCCATTAGTCAGGCATCTTCTTTGATTTCTGCTTAAATGGGAGTAAAACATGTACATTTAAAAGTTAAGGTTGCAATGCTGTGAATTCTCATTATCTATGAAAATAAAGGTATTCAGTTCCTGACCAAGTGAATGAATGAATGAATGAATAAAGTCAGTTTTCTTTTAAGGCAATAAAGCAGAATCTACCCATCAGAATAACTATCTGAATAACTATCACATCCAGCCACTGTCACCTCTAGTTTTACTTTTACTTTGGTTAGCATTTGAATGATTAGGCTTTGTTTTTGTCTGCTTGGTTTTCAGCTATGATCAACATAAAAATGAGCAGGGCCTCAAAAAAAATTGAGTGACAAAACTCACTTAATTGTGATAGATTTTATTCTGTAAGCAGAACTTTAAAGGATTTTACATCCTTGTGTAAATAGCATAAATAGATAATTCAGAAAATAGATTAACTTCTGTATCTCAGTTTGGTTTTAGGCATAACTGAAATAGTATATATTACAATAGTTTTACTTATAGTATTCTTTAGAGAATAAATAAATATGGCCACTATCTCCCCTGTTTTAGTAAAAAGTCATTCACATACAGATAATATGACTGCCCTTCAGAAAACTTCACTTGTCCTGTTTAAGTCGCTAAATAGAGGATGGGAGGAAAATCTCACAAAATTAGATTGTCTTGAAATGGTTTCTAATGGAATTTGTTGTAATAAAATTTAACAAAAAATTTCATTTGCAAAATAAAGACCCCTGTTGAGTCTATGGGAATAGCCAAAAGTAAAAACCACAGAAAAGTCACAGTGGACAGAAAATCAAAGCAAGAAGGGGGATGTGGCAGATGAGCAGGCCCAAGTGCTAACTGTTGTTTTTGTCCGCTACCGGCAGGCTAATCAGCTGTAATTAAGAAGCATTGTAGCAGTCTAATAAACAGCACTTGTCACCAGTTGTCATCTTAGTGATCAATTCACACCTCCATCACAATGACAGGGACCCTTCAAACACTCTAATAACCTGACTCCTAGGACCAAAGGAGGATTAGGAGCTGGATAATGGATTGGTGGGACTCTAATGAAGTAGAGGGTAAGGAGATGAACCCTCAGCTGTGAGGCAGGAGGCAAGGGAGGAGGCTTGCAAGAGTAAACTTTAATTAAGGTTGCAGTGCGCTTTGCTTCCTTGATTTTGAGTGGAGTTAATTTGAGAGATGGAGGCTTTTAACAGTGTCCCCCAACACACTTGGCTGTTGTTGTTTTAGCTGGCATCCATAAGAAAATCCTTTTAATTAATCTTTACCCCATACTGCCTTTCCTCTTGGCTCTATTTCATTGAAAAGCACATCTCTCTGCTCAGTTCTCTCACTTACCTTTTAGGTAATGTGTTTTTCTCATAACTTCTCAGAAAAATAAGACTGAAAAGCAAGCTCTCTTCTCCATCACTCAACATAGTCTTGCACATGAATGCGAAATGATGGTATCAGCTGTGTTATGGACACAACACGCTGTGTTGACTGTAACCACCACAAAGCCTTAAGTCAGTAAGATAAAACACAAATCATTTTTTTTTGACACAGGTTATAGACTTAGCCAGGACAAATGGTGATTGCTGGTTATGGTTAATACTTCGATGATCCAAATGAATGTGGGTCACACTCCCAACGCGGATAAATAAATAGGGCTTTCTAGAACAATAATTCAGTGTCCACTTGCCCAGGTCCTCATGGAGCTGTGTGGGTGACTTCTATTCCATTTGGCTAACATGGTAGGTGTCTGTAAAGTGATTGACACTAGCTACTGGGAATAAGAGAGGTCGCTCAACCTCCCCCATGTTCAGGCTGCTTCATGTCGGTGTTTCTTTGAACCAGGCAAGCCATACATCATTTTATAAATAAATGTCACTGTCTCCTTTGATTGCATACTCCCGTAGTCTGTAATTCTCTGCTTTCATTAGTCTGAGGGCAGGTCTTATTCATCTGTATGTAGATATAGCTTTATATATCATCATTGTAGCAGAATGTATTATTTAGAAGGATCTAGACCACTGTTGCTGCAAATGTCAGCTCATTAGCTCACCGGATTTCAGTTGTTGCTCTAAATAGAAGCACACTGCATTGCTAGCTTACTTAGAAACATTTGCCATGCGGGCACTTGTAGCCAGAGGAGGCCTGAGACATCACAGCTCAGGGAAGACTCTGGAACATCGAGAGCGGTGTTCTCGCAGTGTTTGACAGCAAAGAGATGAACATCCATGTTTGCTTTTGAGAGTCCATCTTAGTCATCTAAAGAGCAGTGAAAGCATCCTCCCTTACAAATAAGAGTGATTACCCAGCTTTCTGACACAGTTTCTTGCTGAAGCAACTGGATGACAGTGGAGTCCCCTTGTACAAAACTGAAGGCAAAGGATGTGTGTGAGATGCTAGATTTCAGGTCTTTGAAAGCTGCAACCAAATGTTAAAAAAAAAAATTAAAGGGATTAAAAGATTCCAATCTGTACTTCAGAATCCCGGAGTCCATTATTTTCAAAAACTGCAGTTCATCCAGTGGGTTTCCATTATCTAGCCATTAGGACTAATGAGACCTCATCCCCTCTAAAATCAAATCCAAGTGCCAGTGTGTAGTGTGGTGATGAAATTACTCTTTCAGCTCAGATGTCTTTAAACTTTTGTCTGAGTAAGTAGATACCTATTTCCCACCACCCCGTAGTCCCTTTGGCCGTTTTCCGCCGCGCCCCAGCCCAACACTTCACCTGCTTTTATTTATTTATTTTTCTTTTGTACTCAACAGATTGTTGTGCTCATAATGGACAACTTGAGGAGCACGAGCCGTGCCTCCTCTTAGAGTGTCTCAATGTGAAATATTAGAAGAGCAAAAGGCTAATCTATGCATCCGCTGGCCAGGGGTGGGGGCTATTTCAGTCCCATTTCACACGCGGTAATCAATTCATTGACGGAAGAAGAGAGAATGGAAAGAAAGCCTGCCTTTTCCTTGTCCAGCTGCAGCAGGCAGGAGCAGGAACATATGCCTGCTGAAAGAGGAGGAGGGGGCAAAGGCTTCTGGAGAGCAAGCACACAAAGAAAGCCAATCTTCTCCACAAAGCGTGGAATGACTTAAACACTCTATTGTATTAAATATGAATGAGTCCTCATTGTGGAGCGCAGTGTGTGGGGATCCACGGAGTGTTCCCATTAGCCACACGATTAACCAGATTACACGGGAAGCCGCTAAGGTAAATAAAGCCAGCCTTCTGTCACTTCCTCCCCCAGGCCCGACCAACAAGGGGACCGAAAGCTGGCCCCTTTGTAGTCAACTGGGTGGAAAGAAGAAATAACCATGAATGTCATGCATGGTAATTAAAAAAAGAGAGAGAGAGACAGACAGACAGAGGATAAGAGAGAAAGAAAGTTGTCCCCAGGGACCATCTAAGAGAAACAGTGTGAAAACATCCTTCTGATCAAGTAACATGTCAGCATTGTTTCCATTGACCACGTCCGACTAATCTAACCCTCCCCTAACACGGCCCTGTATTCCCTTTTGTGGTGCAGGAGACAAAAAGCCCACAGCTCATAAATTAAAGCTGCCCCGAGCTTGCTCATTATGTGAGAATGGGTGGTTCTGTGCCTACAAATCTGTCTGCCTGTTAGCCCAGCGCCTGTCTGTCCCTCTCCATGCGGGTCCCACTTTCTCCCATCTCTCCAGCCCTGCTCATTTTGGTGAACTGATAAACACCCATAGTTAATTGGTTTATGGAAATTGTACCAGAGTTACAAGGTTCTTCGCAGCTTGAGTTTTGACAAACACAGCAAAAAGGGAACCGCTTTCAGAGGCGCTGTGAGCCTCATTTTCTGGAAACTCAGATATCCGGTGTGTAAAACACCGTTGCGAAAACGTCTTAGTTTACTGACGTAATAGCAAAGTGGAACAGAGTTCATCACTCGTGAATTCAGAACACTGTCTTTTGAGACATCATTCATTGCACAATGACAAAACCACCAGCAAGAGTGTTTCAGTCTAAAACACTATGCATAGCAACTGAAAGGTGATGTATTTTGGTAAATTACAGTATCATGAACAAAAAAATAGAGGCTATTCTGACAACCAGAAATTTAAAATTAAAGTATATTTTAAACAAATGAGAATGCTACATATTAATTATTAACAAGCCTAAAGCCATTTACAGCATCTCTTGAAATTTGGAACTTAACCATAACAGTGTAAGTGGTTTTACAGAGAGACACTTGGTTTATAACAACTGAAGATACCAATTTTCTCACATGTATTTAGTAGTATTCATTCCCCCTATTAAACTGTTCCAAACATCTATCAAAAGGTACGTCCATGTAAGATCAAAACCAAACATAGTTTTTGAATTCCCTTTGAGAGTCGAGACATGATTCTACAGGTTTTGGTGAAATGGGTGTGGGGTCCTATCTGTGTTGATCTTCCTGGGGAGACACAGTCCTTCTTCATTCCCATCATGCCTTTTCGCCTAATCGTAAAGCTGTGGAGAGTAGAGAGATCCCCAACGATGGAGCAAAATCCCATCTGCGGAAAGAATCACAAATGTTCCACAGCTCAGGAAACCGCTAAACTGAAAGCGTATATACAAACAAACACATGAAGTCATAGCAGTGTTGCTGTTCACTGAACACTGCATCAGCTCAAGTTCTGCATCTGTCACAGTTCCCAGGCCACCCAGTCTCCCCACCCCCCACAATACTGTCTGCGAAAAGGTTAAAGAAATAACGAATCTGTTTGGAGGGTGCCCCGTGTAGGGAAAGGTGGAACTTTGTGATTATTTAACTTTTTTTTTTCAGAAAAACTGATATGTTTTGAGGAAACATGTATAAATGATCCAGTTCCACATTTTCCCCCTTGTTAAAGTAAAACCAATCACAACTTAAAATGTCTTTGGCTTAAGGCAAGCCAGTGTGTCAGCCTCTGTCATCTGTGGACAGGTTCTGCCTGCCTGTGGAAGATGCTGTGGCTGTAGAAAGAAGGATACTGATCTCTGCTTCTCTGTCCAATTCTCACCAACCATGCTGTGGGGCAGCCCTCCACCCTGACAAGGAGGTCTCTTCTTCTCTGGCAAGCCCCGTGTGAATCCTTCTTTTTCTTGTCTCCAGCCATTGTCCTTGATATTTCCTCTCTTCTCTGTTTTAGCTTGTGTTACTTCTTTCTAATCTCTCAAAAACTTACACTTTGACAGTTGTTTCTGCATGGTATTTGAGTTTCTCTGTCAATTTAGGAATTAACTAACCGCAGTTACGATTTTAGCAATGTGTGTGTATGTGTGTTTGCTAATTTTCTCAAAATTGAAAACTACCCAGTTGACTGACTGACTTCTTTCTTTCTTTCTTTCTTTCTTTCTTTCTTTCTTTCTTTCTTTCTTTCTTTCTTTCTCTCTCTCTCTCTCTCTCTCTCTCTCTCCCTCCCTCCTTCCCTCCCTCCCTTCTTTCCTTCCTCCCTCCCTCCCTCCCTCCCTCCCTCCCTCCCTCCCTCCCTTCCTTCCTTCCTTTCTCTCTCTTCAGTTCTGGCTGGAGGTGGGGACACAAATTTGAATATTTATGAAACAAAATGTTTCCAAAACACAATAAAATATTTTCTTTTCAGGACAAAAGAACAGCAACAAAATGAATGTCAAATGACTCCATTTGCTATCAGTCCGTTTCCAAAGGTTTTAGTATCTAACAGTTTCATTCTTTGAGGCCCATTCTTCCTGGAAAGCAGCTTCAGTGGGAAATGGTTCCAGGAATGATCTCTCTATCACTGAGTGAGCAAGAGGTGAAACTTTTCCTTCGTGGTTCATGCAGAGTTGTTTAAAATAAGGTTTGAATAATGAATGAGCTATTTTCAGTCTCAGATTTTCATATGATTGTGTGAATATGCAGAAATAAAAAATTGAAATGATATACTATGACATTTCCATATGTTGTTCATATTTAATACACTTTTTGATTTCCAGTTATATTACCAATGGCATAAAATTCAAGTGTTATTAAAGCATTTTTCAATCTTTATGGGAAGTTTCATTCTCTAGGATTCTGATACTTTATTTATTTATAACTTGGGTTCAAGTAGTTTTTTATCTAGGGAATTTTGTGTAATTTTTTCCCCAGGTAAAGAGTGGTAAACACATTTTCATTAAGGAAGTTAGGCTAAAGATCTAAAGTTGAATATAACAGTTGAGAGTCTTGGATTATTTTGCCTCAACTTTACAAGGATAACCTACTCATGCTGATGGAATGGAATGTCTTTTCTAGAATGAGAACATGGTGACTGTGCACTTTCTATGTTGGCATCCTCGAATGGAAAATGCAGCACACCCACTTTAGCCATAGTTTCTGGAGATGGTGATAATGGTCAGTGTGGGTTTCATATGCCACTGAGGAAGAAGAACACTTCCATGGAATATCCAGAATGTTAGAGATTAGAGCAATAGTTAGTGGTTAAGAATACTGCTTGGTGATATTTAAGATAATATAACCTTCGTCCAACAACAGATGGAAACAGAGGCAATGACCCACATCCGAGCACTGGACTGAGCTCCCAAGGTCCAGTTGAAGAGTGGAAGGAGGGAGAGTATGAGCAAGGAATTCAAGACCATGAGGGGCTCACCCACTGAGACAGTTTGCCTTAGCTAATGGTAGCTCACCAACTCCAACTGGAATGGGAGTGAACAAGCATGGGCATGGGAACAAACTAGTCCCTCTGAATGTGGTTGACAGTTGGGGAAGACTGAGGGGCCATTGGTAGTGACACTGGGATTTGTCTCTATTGCATGTACTGTCTTCTTAGTATTCTATTCTCTTTGGATGTATACCTTGCTCAACCTAGATGTAGTAGGGGGGCCTTGGACTTTCCACAGGGTGGGGTGCATTGCCCTCTCTTAGGACTGGAGGGGGTAGGGTGGGAGGGTGTGTAGAGGGAGTGGGAGGATGGGAGGGAGTGGGAGTTTGGATTGGTATTTTTTAAAGTAATAAAATAAAATAAAATAAAAATACTGCTTGGGTGATCAAGAACCAGAGGCTAGAAAGCCAAGAGACCCAGGGTAAAACCAAAAACTACTGGTCTTAAAAACAAGCAAGCAAGCAAAAGCAGTAAAAGGACCCTAATGATATTCTGGTATACTCATAGATCAGTGTCTTATTCAATCATCATCAGAGAAGCGTCCTCCTGCAGCCAACAGGAACAGATGCTGAGACCTACAGCACAGCATTACGCAGAGAGAAAAAGTCCTTGAAATACACAGCTCTCAATGTGATGTCCCCATCAAATCCCTCCCCTCAGAGCTCAGGGAACACTATGAAAAAGGAGGCAGAAGGAGTTGCACAGACAGAGGGGACAGAAGACATGAGGAGAACAAGGCCCTCTGAAACAACGGAGCAAAGCTCATAGGAACTCACAGAGACTGAAGCAGCAAGCACAGGGTTAACATGGGTCTGCACCAGGTGCTCTACATATGTATTATAGCTTTCTGCTTAGTAATTTGGTGGGACTCTGAGTGTATGAATGAGGAGCGCTCTGATTCTTTGGCCTGCTCTTGTGGCTCTTTTCCT
The DNA here is from genome assembly GCA_004026605.1 of Ondatra zibethicus. NCBI lineage: Eukaryota > Metazoa > Chordata > Mammalia > Rodentia > Cricetidae > Ondatra > Ondatra zibethicus. Next base: position 292,025 of record PVIU01000207.1, on the reverse strand, counting down.
TCTGCCGGGTTGCCTGGTCTAGCCTCAGTGTTGTCGGTTTTGTCTTACTATATTTTATCTTACTATATTTTTATATAGTTTTAGCTTACTATATTTTATTTTATTTTATCATGCTTTATTGTTATTTCGTAGACTTCTGTTCTTTTCTAATGAGAGACCGAAAGGGAGAGGATCCAGGATGGGAGGTGTGGAAGAACTGGGAGGAGCAAAGGGAGGGAAAACTTTAGGCAGGATATATTGTATGAGGAAGCAATGTATTTTCACAAAATAACTTAATTTTTAAGAAGTACTTGGTGTGCAATCCTTAGGACTTAAATTAAGATTTCAACACCCACATAACGAACCTGGTGTGATCTCAAGGATGCCTATAACATCAGTGTTGTGTGTGGGACACAGACAGTAGGATTGCTGGGACTTGCTGGCTGCCAGCCTTTTAGAAAGCTGTGAGCTGTGGTTCATGGAGAGACCCTCCTTCATAGAAATAAGGAGAGTGACAAAGCAGGATCTATCTCTAAGGCTATCTTCTGGTTTCCACAAGTGTGTACTCATGTAGGTGTACACATGCAATTTCTCACCACCACACACACATACACCACATACCTCTCTGCCTTCTTCTTCACCTCCACAAACATGTGCACATGTACACACACACAAGTAAGAAGGTTAATATAAATACTTCTTTCTTTACGGTCATATTCAAATTCAATGCATATTTTTCAAAAAAAAAAAAAACCTCCGGTAAAGACAGCAAACAACAAAAGAATTTAATAGAAATATCTAAAAGTTTACACCTGCTTCTAGTGGTTGTGTTTTACCTTAATGATGTAAGCTGCTTAGCTTTGTGCAAGCCCGTCTTAGATTTGTGTGGTGATCATATTTTAATACTTAAATCAAGAAATGAAATATTTAAAGAAAAACTAAAATACTCCTGAAGAGTATTCATTATCTCTGTTGTTTGAAAGACCTGGGTAGCAGCCAACATGTAGGTTTCAGAAGTAATTGCTATAATCTGGGGACACTTAAGCTATATAAAAATACCACACATACACACACACACATTTACCGTGTGCATGCAGTACCTGAAGAGGTTCCAGAAGAGGAATTCAGACCACCTGAAACTGGCTTTACAAAAATAGCAAGCCACCACGTGAGTGTGGGAAAACCAAACCCACAAGAACAGCAAGTGCTTTTAACCCCCACTCTCTAGCATCAGATGAGTGATTTTTTTTAATGAAAATGTTTTAACACTGGACCTAGCCTTTTTTCCATTATATATCTACAATCATTATTTATCTTTAGGCTTATTATATTTCAAATTGTTGATACACACTTGAGGCTAACAAAACAAAATTGAAAAAACTAAAATTATTTTAATTTCAAGTTAATGCATTCTTTCATTTGTTTTCTACAAACAAAAACAACTACATATAAAAAGGCAAGGCTTCAGAAACTCCATGGTAAGCGGAAAGTACCGTTTCCTGTATTCTGATTATGGAAGAGAGGTGGTCCTTCCCCTAGGTTCTGCTCATAGGAGGTAGCTTCGCATATAAGATGCAGTGATGTAGATGTTCAGTGTTTGGAGCTTTATTTAATATCCTAATGCAAGTATGATACCGTTTGCCTCCTGCCCTATAGTTTACACCATGCTGATTTCCAATTGGCTGTTTTGATATTCTAAACATTCTGCGGCAAATACTTTGTCAAAACCTCCTTCTTTCTGAGAGACTTTTCACAGACTCCTCCAAGGAACAAGCTGTAACACTTTGAGCAGGACGCTGTTCCTCCAGGTATAGCAAGAAAACTTCTCATCTCACACAGTCCGTAAAGGACTGACTTCTTGTTGCATATTAGAATTTTCTACCAACAAACATTTAGTAACTTTTCTTGCATTCTCTGCAACTTTTGAAAATTCTATGAAAATTTTCTGTAAGAAAATAATAACACCTTCCTTGATCTTATCTATCCCAGCATATAATGTCTTAAAGAGCATTTTGTTTATTCTCAGAGTCCTTCAGAACATATTCCTTAGTGTCCATTTCCCCCAAAGTTTACCTCTAAATCTAAGTGTGTTTTATGAATGATCTTTTAGTGAGGTATTTTGTGAAGATAATGTGTTGTAAACTATCGATGGTTCTATATTAATTTAACTACTTCATGGTTTTAAAATAGATTATTAGAATAAATTAAAATAGATTAAATATTACAATTGATTAAAGTAAATTATTAGAATAATAGAATGGAATTCAGGTTGAAGTACAATGATATGGAATTTTAATAAATGAATATTTTAAGAATATATGTTATATGTATTGTTTACACATACATGTATATATATGTACCTATACATGTACAGACATGTAGATATATCTGTAGATATAGATATGCAGATGCTATAGATATAGATATTGATGATATAGCTCTAAATATACAAACATATCCCTTTATCTTCCTCACATTGCACCTCAATGCTAATGTGTAGTGGCTGTATACAGGCAGGGCAATGGCATTTGCCATGCCATATACCAAACTACAAGAACAGTTTATATTTGGTATTTTATACCTTTTTACAGTTAGACACCTTAGTAACTTTGTGAGCATCATTATTATTCTCATTTTACTAGTTAAAAAAAGTAAGATTAAGGGTGTAATGGTTAAGTGCCTTTCTATTATCCAGGAAGACCAGAGTTTGGTGCCCAGCACAGTATCAACACCACATACTGGTTTCCCATATAATCCCAGAATTTAGAATATGCAGATGGGAGGATAGGTGTTCAAGGTTTGTATGATCAAGGGTACATAGTGACTTTGAGGATAGTATGAGGCATATAAGCCCTGTCTCAAAACATTTTTTAGAAATATTTATCTGGGATCATATACAAATTATGAACCTGGGACATGGAAACAGATAAATCTAGTCCAGAACATATGTATTTTACCACAGTCATACATATGAAGTATAATAGCTAAACATCAAATCAGTGGTGGAATGTGTTGTCTTCAAAATTCTGCCTTGGAATACAATGAAGAAGTTGGTAGCAGATCAATTACTGAAGTGAGGTGGCATACAAGGAGGTACTGAACAGTTGTCAAAACATGTGGTGCTTCAGGGCATAGCATCTGAAGAGAGGGAAGGTGATTCAGGCAGGACAATGTTCTTCATGGACTTACTTCTTCCTCCATGTTTGTCTTCACACAGGGCCAGGGAGAGGATATGCTGGAAAATCAGGCAGAGAGAGACACTGTATAAGGTCAGCAAAACCCCTTTCGGAAGAACAGCAGTAAGAGTTCAGCTGCCCAGGAAACCAAAAGTGGAAGGACCATAATCCAGGACAAAAAGTAGAAGAGAGGGAGATGGTATCTCCAAAGATAAGAGTACTTATATTTGAGAAGTTGAAACCAGGTAGAAATCAGACAAAAGAAACCAACTAGCTAAATAAACAATAGAAATAAAAACAAACTCAAAGTGTGGATTTTTCTCGTTTCCAAAGTGCTACTTATTTACCAACAGATAATTCCCCATTTTCTACTGAGAAATGGAAATCTTGAGTTCATTTCCATTCCTTATTATGTGTTAGCTTATGTGACCTTCAAAGGCTCAGGTGATCTAAACTGAGCCCCAAGGCCAAGCATGGCACTGCAAGGAGACAGTGGAGACTTTCGGATGAGGGTCTAGCTGGAAGACTCTGGATCAGTGCTTACACATTCTGGAAGAGGACACTGGGACTCTGGTCTTTGCTGCTGTGGCCTTGGCTTCCAGGCCACATTAGCTGAGCATCACTCTTAGGCTTTGTGGGGCCCTGTTGGTGGACTGTATGAACTACAGCAGCTCAGAGTAATTAGGACTGAATCCACTGAACTGTTAGCCACGGAGATATAAAACCCAGCTGATGCTCAAATCGGGGCAGGCAGCTTATTCTGAGCCAAATAGGAGTGGCTATGGCTCAGGAGCATGGCTTTAGTTTGTGTCAAACACCAAGTTCCAGCATGGAAATTGTTAAATGGACTTTTTCATTACAGAAAATAGGAAGATCATTGGTGGGGGCATCAGTTAGGGGTTTCAGGCTTTAGATGCTATGTGAGAACACATTCTGGGTTTGGGGGGGTTGTGGACGCTAGTCTGCTAAATTAATACATTGAATGATATTTTGTCTGTACTCCACAGGATGATGGGTCAGATTCAGAGGTAGATGGCAAAGGCCAACCATGGGACTAAAGTGAGCCTAAGATAATGTTGACTATTGATCTGCAGCATTTCCCCAACTGAAATTCTAATCAAACTGTCTACAGAATCCTCAGCACAGCTACGACTTTTCCAGGGAACCTCTGGTTACAGCCAAATACAAAATCAAATTAAATTTTAGAATCTGTCCACCAGTTTGGTTATGCCATTCACTTTTATTGCCTTTATTTGTTTGCTATGTTCAGCAAATACTGTTTTGCTGCAGGCTCCCTTTACCTCTGGCTCTGGTAACCTGTCCATTGCCTCTGATAAAGCTATAGATATAGATGTAGATGAAGATATAGATTAAATGTTACTTTGTGGAAGAAGTTATTCTTTTGTTTCCATAGGAGATGAGAGGTTGTTGCTTTGTTCTAAGCTAATATGAATCATATTTTTTATATTTTTATTGAATTTATTAAGCTATACATTTTTCTCTACTCCTGTTCCTTTCTCTCCCCTCCCCTTCTACCCTTTCACATGATCCCCATGATCCCAATCTACTCAGGAGATCTTGTCTTTTTCTACTTCCCAGGTAGATTAGAGCCATGTATGTCTCTTTTAGGGGCCTCGATGTTGTCTAGGTTCTTTGGGATTGTGAATCGTAGGCTGGTTTGCTTTGCTTTATGTCTAAAAGGCACTTATGAGTGAGTACATATGATATTTGTCTTTCTGTGTCTGGGTTACCTCACTCAAAATAATGTTTTCTAGATCCATCCATTTGCCTGAAAATTTCAAGATGCCATTTTTTTCTGCTGTATAGTACTCCATTGTGTAAATGTACCACATTTTCCTTATCCATTCTTCAGTCAAGGGGCATTTAGGTTGTTTCCATGTTTTGGCTATGACAAACAATTCTGCTATGAACATAGCTGAGCACATGTTCTTGTGGTATGGGTATATACCCAAGAGTGGTATTGCTGGGTTTTGAGGAAGGTTGTTTCTTAATTTTCTGAGAAATCACCATACTGATATCCAAAGGGACTGTACCAGCTTGCACTCCCACCAGCCATGCAGGAGTGTTCCCTTTACCCCACATCCTCTCCACCATAAGATGTCATCAGTGTTTTTGATCTTGGCCATTCTTCCAGGTATAAGATGGAATCTCAGAGTTGTTTTGATTTGCATTTCTGTGATGGCTAAGAATGTTGAGCATTTCCTTAAGTGTCTTTTAGTCATTTTAGATTTCTCTGTTGAAAGTTCTCTGTTTAGGTCTATGCTCCATTTTTCTTATTGGATTATATGTTCTTTTGATGACCAATTTTTTGAGTTCTTTGTATATTTTGGAGCTCAGGAGTAGTTCCTATATGATGAGCAGGAAAAAGAGAACCCAGAGAAGCCAAGTGGGTCTGGGGAATAAGTAGGATCAAACCTATTTGTCAGTACTGGAAAGGAAGTCCTGGAGAAGCCAACATCATTATTATTGTAAAAATAAAAACATTAAACTAGTTAGTATATTAAATTGTTTTCATTCTTAGAAAATGGTAGAATTATGTGTATGCATTATGAGAAATCCATGTGTGTCTGTTTAAGGGGTATCAACAATTTATTAAGATATGAGAGGGGGCAATACATGCACGAATACAGGATATGGTAAATCCAGTTGCATGGTTCTTGGAAAGCTGGAGACAGATCACAGCCACCTTTATGCCACCTGACCTGGTCTTCACCACCCAAGAGAGAGTGACCACTCTCTCTCCTTCCTTTAAAGAGGCCAAGTAGGCAGGCAAGAAGTACCACCTCTGTTGGGTAATGTAGCCCAAGGTCATGGGTGGAGCTAATACCCACTACACTTCTCTTTTTTGTCTATATAAGAAGATTTTAATCTAATACAAACTATAAACAATAAGAATGATTATCAAGTATTTGTCCAAAAGAAAGAAAGGGTAATCGCATAAAAAAAATGGAGCTACAACCAAAAAGAACAACATCAGCAAGAAACACATACTAAATGTCCAGCTCATAGGCAAAAGGCAAATTACAGCTATTACTCCAAAATAGCTGTCCTATCATGAAGAATCTGAATCTAGCATTTGATATGCTCTTAGTTAAGATATGAGAGGATAATAACTGTGACTGTCTAATCTTCAACCCCCATCAAAGACCTGAGAAGGAAAATAATATTACCAGAGTAAGCTGGAAGCAAGAAACTTCTGAAAACTGCAAGAAGTGACAGAGATGGCTGACTTTCTGTACAGTCACCCAATGTTTGCCTGTAATGTTGGGGCATCCACTTTGAGCTACAGGCCTAGAATAACTGATAGACCATTTTCCGAAGCAGGAAATTTTGAAAAACAGTCCTACCTTGTCTTGGCAAGGTTCAGCAATCACTTTTCCTTGTGTCCTGCTCATCTGGAATGGGCAATGTGCTTATTGCCAGTAGCCAAGTACAGTCACAGACCTGGAGCAGACACCACATCGTGTGTGTGTGTGTGTGTGTGTGTGTGTGTGTGTGTGTGTGTGTATTGATAAGACCCTGGGTCCTCTGGAAGACCAACCATGACTCATAATCATAGAACCATCTCTGCAGCCGTGTAAACCATATTATAAAAAGCCAACAACAATTTATTAGCTCACAAAAATTATACATAAATATAATTATCAAACACAAACACATATAATTATTTTCAAATAATTTTCTTGGGTTAGGGAAATTTATGGTAGTTAAAAATTTTCCCTGCTCATCCTGAGGACTGAAGCTAAGTTCCCAGAACTCACATCTGGAAGTTCACAACTGCCTGTAACTCCAACTCCCAAGAAGCTGATACTTTTTTCTGGCCTCTATGGGAACCCACAAGTAGCATATGGTATACAAAAACACAAACACACACGTGCAAATATGTGCACATGCATACAAATACATATAAGAAACTTTCAGAAATAAAAATTTAAAAATAACTTCTTGTCATGTATTATTGTAAATATTTTGTTTGCACATCTATTATATTATATAACTCTACATAGCCAAGGTCAAGCAAGATTTTCTTGGATGAAAGGCAGTTGTAATTGGAAGAATTTTAATACTCTTTGATGTATAGCAAAATATTTTTTTTATTTTCAGTACCTGTATCAATATACCAATGTATTCAGAAACCAGATTTTGAATTTTATTTAATGTTATGTGTATGGGTGTTTTGTTTGCATTTGTGTCTGTGTACCAGCTGCATGTAGTGCCAGCAGAGGTCAAAAGGGGGCATCAGATCACCTGAGTGGAACAGGAGTTAGAAACAGTTACTAGCTGCATCATGGTTCTGGAAACTGAGGCCAGGTTCTCTCAAGAAGTAGGCATCACTCTTAATCATTGAGGTGTCTTTGCAACCCCATAAACCATATTTAGAAACCAGCAATAGGACAATTTATTAATTTGTTATTTATGTATTTTGCAATGTTAGAGATAGTGCCTAAAGTCCCCTGGATACTTGACAAGTCTCTATCACTGATTGACACACCCAGATCCTGTGTGACTTAGTGGTGGAAAGCTTGCCTACCATAGTTCAGATCTTTGGTCTGATCCCTGGCACTACCAAGTGTTTTTGCAAAATGTCTCTCAAAAATTTGGAAATTTAAGAACCTAAAGTGACAAAAAAGCTAATGAAAATGTTCTCTCTTAAAACCAAGGTACAGAGAAACAAACATCTATTTTACAAGGTTTGACATTTAAATGGACCAAACAGAACTATTACATTGACAATATTTTCACAGCTGGGCAAAGTACTAAAATGTAAATGTTTAATGCAATGGTTCTAAAAAAATTATCTTTAAACCACTACAGTACTGCCCAAAGCAAATGCTTTTTTCCCCTAAACTGTAGAGGGATTTAGAAATTTTGATGTGATCTTCCAGGACTGACATCCTTCTCTGCTCTTCTTGTCTTTATGATTTTAGAGTATGTTAAAGCAACCTAGACCTTTAGTTTCTCAGACTTGAAATAAAACTATTGCCCTTTTTGTCTTGACTGGATGTATAAACAAAACATGCAGAACTTCCCCTTGAATGGAAAGAAGTGTATGATTCGATGGTCTTCTTTCCCATAAACTTCCCCTGGTCTTATAGAAGAGTAATAATAGGTAATGTTTAGATTTTTTTGACTGAGAACAAGAAGCCCAGAATTGCTGTTTCATAAACTCAACTCAACCTGAGATGTGTTTTTAGATACATATATGTATGCTCTGTTGGCCAGTTTTGTCAACACATAATCTAGAATCATCTGTAAAAGAGTTTCCTTGAGGTACTGTCTAGAAAATGTTCGTCTCTGGGTATGTTTCTATGAGGGACTATCTTGATTACATTAACTAAGGCTCAAAGACTTTCCCACTGTGGGTGGTACCTAAGCAATAAACCCTAACTGTACAAGAGTGGGGAAAGCCAGCTGAACACATGCCTATGTGCATTAATACACTATTTTTTGCTTTTAACCATGGATACAATATCAGTAGCTGCTTCAAGCACATGTTGCCTTGACTTCAATGCAATGATTAACTGTAACCTTGGAATTATAAGCCAAAATAAAACCCTTCCCCTCTCAGTTATTTATCAGGGTCTTTCTCATAATAACTAGACATATAACTAATATATATATATTAATCCTCCAATCCGGAGCTCGCTGCAGATATTGCTAAATAGGTGCAAATGTTTTATTTCTTGATCTCTATGCAAGTCTGTATCATGGTTCCATTAGTCACCTCCATCAGCATATGTAGGTTGTTCCCCCTTCAGTTCTATACTGATTTAGGAGACTCGAACTTTCTGATTCATGCTATATCTCGTCTTCTGTAAGAACCGACTTTTCTTCATCTTCTGGTGAGGAATGGAGGGGGACAATGAAAATGTGTAGGGAATCTTGAGAAGGAAGTCTACTGGAGATATTGAAAATGATTTCAATAAAGGCAACAGCACGAATAAATGTCTGTCTGAAGAAACATCAATCAGAGATGGTTGTGGGTATGATATGGCCTCCTCACATAGACATTTGCTGTGGTTTCAATATGGCTTGATCTCTTCTTTAAGGGTTCATTTACTAGAGACTTTATCCTCCAGTGGGTTGATATTGGGAAATAGGGGAAACTTTAAGTGATGAGGAAAACCAGAAAATATTCACGTCACTAGGACTCTTGTGGTCTTCATGGGATTCTAAGTCAGTCCTTCTAAAAGGTGGGTCCATTATGATAAGAGGGTTCCCCTCCAGACTTGCTGATTCTGTCTCACCATGCAGTTTCTCATTCTTCCTCAAGTTCCCACTATAATACTGGTGAGACAATGTGAAGAAGATTTTCAATAGAAATCAAACCAACAAAGCCCACCTCATTGTGAACCTTAAGCTTTTGAAATTATAAGGTAAATGAGCCTCTTTTCCTTTGTTGGAATTTGGTATTTGGTTACAGTAATGGGCAAGAGACTAACAAAGCACTCTAAGTTGTGGAAATAGTAGAGAGGTAACCTTCAAGATTTCTAAATGTTCATTCACAGAATCAATGGCTTGCTTGATAGACCCTTCCAAGCTTCCCACATACTTTTTCAACCTTCATGTCAACAAGGATTTCTCTAATAGTTGATGAGAAATAAAATTGGATATTTTCTTGATAGGAAAGAAAATTTCCTTTTCTTAAATCTAATTTTGAAAGGGGGAGTGGAAGTAAATATCAATTCTTTTTACTAACATAGCATTAATTTGCACGTGTCCATGCTTTATTTTATAAGAGAATAGAGAAAACATCGACATGAATGAAATATGAAACTGAAAACCATACAGCTAATGTTTCAAAATGTTTATCGAGATTAATAAAAAAAAGCAGTTCTTTTTATGGAAATCAAGACAGTTTATTTTCTTTTACTTAGTTATTTCGTGTTTGTACATGTAATTATGTATTTCAGTCCCTCTCATTCAAATTTTCTATTTGCCTCTGCTATTAACCCCACCCCCAACCTCTTTGACCTATTTATAGTTTTGGTTTGCTTAATGTCCCAGAGAATTTATCCAGAGCCATTGATGTGCTCCTAAATTTGCAATTAGCTATCAGAGCATGGTGGGATCACCCGTAAGCACAACTTGAACCCGTTTTCCCTGTTCCAGAATCTGATGGTTGCCAACAGATCAGCATTGTAACATAAAGTGTACTTTTTGTGTGTGATTCTGAGATTAATAGACAAGTCCTTAATGAGGATGTTTTTGATATAACATTTTTCTTCAACATTCCCAAACTTGCTTCTTTTAATATTCTTCCAAATCTCTTGCACATTCTATAAACTAATGTTTATCCTCAAATATAAACCTTATAAAGTACTGGGGGTTCTGAATTCTTGTTTTCTTCTGCCAAAAGATATGATAATATCATCTTCAGTCAAATTCTGTTCACTTGAGTCACACTTTTTGTGTCATAGGAATTCAATACTTGCTTGTCTGTTCATTGCTCCTTGCCTGAGAGCTCCTTAAACCACAGAACATTAAACCATTATTCTTCTTCAGCAACTTTCACAGATACTGACACAGTGGGTGTAGTGGATGTTTATTACCTAATCAAAATCTGCTAAATAGTAAATGAAAGCTTTTTAAGTTATTCACCCAGCTAGCAAGCAGTAATGACAATTCCTGGCCACATCACCTTCTGTTGGCTTCCTATTGTCTCCGTTTCTCTCTGTTACCTTTTTATTTATTTCTAGTATTTCATTTTGTAATGACTATTTGGGAGAAAGAATTTGTTTCATAAATATGTTAAACTTAAGAAAGACCTTCCTTGAGCTCATTAAAGTATCCAGTAGACTATTGATCACATGCAACTAGTCAACCTATTTGCCAGTTTTCATACTCTGAGAATTTAAATATTTTTAATGCATATTCTTGAATAAATGAGTATTTTGATGAATGGTGGAGGAAGCATGCCCTAATGTAAGCTGAATGTCTGGTCAGTCTGATCCAGGGGAATTTTAGAGTTAAGAATTCATGCTTCAGGGGAAGACCACACATGTGTGCATAAATGGGCAACAAATTAAATCTGATAGATGAAGAAAATACACAAAATTGGATGGGTGGGTAAAGGAGATAAGTCTTGGAGGAGTTGAGCAGGATGGTGAATATATTCAAAAATCATTGTATGAAATTCTCAACTATCTAATAAAAAACCTCACACACTCCCAAAAGAAATGGCACTGCTGCTTTCATTGCTGTCATCTAATTGTTTTCATCAGTTTATTAGCATTCCACTGCTTGATGATAGTGAACAAGGAAGGCAACATTCTCTCCTAAGAGATATATGTAGCCTATGGGAAAGAAGAGAGAATCAGGAGGTAAAAAGAAGTGAGAGAGAAAAGAGGAGGAAGGTATGAAGGGATGAATTCATTATTTACTGCACTTTAGTAAGTGAAGTATTTACAACAGCAATAATGCTATTTGACATATTAAGTTTTTCGCTATCTCACGCAAGTGTATCACATTATTAAGAGGCAACCTTTGAAAGTACTACAGTTATCTGGATCTAAGTAAAAAAAAAAAAAAAAAAGTGAAAATGGAGCTCTCTTGCAATCTCTACAATGTGAAAAGCCAGGCTTGAAATGGTGTTACATTTCACTTGGCTGCTTCTACCTTACAAACTGTATGTCTCAGGGTTTGCATATATCCACTTTAAAATGGGGAATAGCTCTCACATGGCTACATGGATCCTCTTACTGCTGAACTTCCTACACCTCAGCTAAAATATATTGCAGCTCTCTATTGGGGAGATAATGTGATACACTTATTAAACTTAATTATTTGACCACTGAAACTTTAATCTTACATAAATAGTATTCCATAAAACATATTTTAGAAAAGGCACCCCTAAGATTTAAAAATGTCCATGTCTTTCATTCTAAGAAGTAACCAACTAGCCATAGAGAACAAACTGAGCTTAATAGATATGCCAATGTTCCTGACTGGGCCTGGCCATGCATTGTGGAAATGAATAGGAGTGTGCATGGAACATTTCATTCAAGCTGCTCCCCAAAGCCCATGTGGAGTATAGCTAGCATCCTTAGAAAAATGAATCTCTTCTTTATAGATTCATGGTTAACCTTTCGGGACACTGCAAATTATTTCCTACATGAATGACTTTGTGTAATTTCACAGACTGTTTTATAGTTATGTGTAACATATTCATGGTTTCTTTATGTACTCTCAAAAGGTCTGTGATGTTGAAATTTTTATCCCCATTTCATTGATGGGAGAGTTGAGGTTTTTAAACACAATTTTGTGTTTAACTTCTCTTGGTGTCACATAATTGAGGAATGGATAAGAGCATCTTGGGATGTTCAATTTATCAAGATGAGTTTCTCTATGCCAAGCACAGCCTCCTCACTTTCCAAGTGACTGGAGAGGGTAGTGTGGAATTTTCTTCCTCCTGCTACTCAAGGTGACAGTGAAGGGAGCCTCCTATAGCTGTGTATCCCTTTCTCTTCCCAACTCTGTCTTTTGCTTTTTTTCCCAACATTCTGGTCCATTTTTAAAATTCCCTTATATTTACCAAGATGATGCTGTTTTCAAATATATGTATTTGTATTTCGTTGACTTCTGCTCTACCCACAGTGGGATGCTATCTGTGAGGTCTCCATGACATGGCTAAAGAGTTTCTTGCAGTGCTTGAGAGATGTCTGGTTTTCCTTTCTCACAGGTCGACTGTTAAATTTGTGCTGTCCATTTATCAGGGATGCTCTAAGTAGCACTAAAGCTGACAGAGAACAAGCAGGAGCTGACAGCTTCACTCCAGTTACAGCTGATTAAAGGCTGCCTAGGCCTGAGGGCCAGGTTCTAAATGAGGACCACTCAAACTCAACCAGAACAATTCCAGCATGAATCTTTTACACAGGTTGCAATGGAAATCTATGAGTCTTCCAGCAGTTAAGGAGGTTGTGGAGAATGAGGCCCAGAAATATAATAAGGTATAGCAGATAAGAAGTGCATAGCTTATTTGGAAAGTAAAATAAATACAAACACTAATGGACCCAAGTACACAGGTGCTTTGTGTACACAGAGCCGCGTATGAACTTCCAGACATGCCTGTGTTTCTAATGATGCTCTTAATGGTTATTACTAACTATTATGATGCTGAGTAATTGGCATACAAGAATACATAATAATAATAGACCTTAAATTTGCATAGCACCTTTAAAATCCCAAAATGTTCTCACATCTGTTATCTTATTCAATACAAGGTGAGAATAGGAATCAGTATCCCAATATTACACATGATAAATTAGAATAGCTCAAGTTTTGATGAATCAGACCATGTTTAATAAACTACTACACAGCAAATTTGATATTTATTCATTTCAGCTTTCCATATATATATATATTCTTACCCAAATCCGATGCCCAGATTTGATGCTTATAGCTGTTTGATGCAGACATCTGTACAACAACATCCTCTTTGTTTACCACCTCCTGTGTCTAGAAAATGATCTGTTTATGGGTCTACAGCTCTCAAAGATTCTCTGTTACTTGACAATAGGGATTATGAACTGTTTCTGATCTTTCTGCTCTCACTTTCCCAGCATTAGCCTAATAAAAGGTTTTCAAAGAAACTGGAATGATGTATTCATTTAAAAAGAGGATAATTCTTATAAATACAATTCTGCAAAAACAAAAAATTAAATTACTTTAATGAACTGCAAATTATTTGGCTGTACAATCAGAGAATATAATTCAGAAGGTAATGACAACCTATATAATGGTGGAAATATTTGCATATCTCTACTCACTATACTTCATACACAGAATCTATAAAGGATAGATAACTCATGAGGAAAAGATGAAAAGAAAGAGCAAAGGATTTGGATAGACAGAAGATATAGGGATGTTTAATTAACACTTTATTAACCTACACATAAATTATCAGGAAGATCATAAAAGAAGACCACAGAAGAAGACCATTGTGTGATGGGTTTCACACAGGCCAAGAAAGTTAATTTGAAACAAGAAAACAGTGGTAAAGTAACAAAAGTTAGCGATGTTAGGAAAAATATAACCGCACTGGTGGTAGGAATGTGAATGCAAACAAATGGAAAAACACTTGGGCAGTTTCTTTGAAGGCTAAGCACAGAAATAACATTTAAACCTCCATGTCTAGGTGTGTACTCAAAACTGCAGAAAACAGGCATTCATGCAGATGCAGGTGTGCTTGCAGGTCAATGTTGATTGCAGTGTTATTCACAACAGAGCAAATGAAAATTACCTAGGTAGCTATTAACAGATGAATGAAAAAATAAAATGGGTTGTACACATGTAGAAACATATCTTCATACCTTAGATGGAATAAGATCCTGGTGTATGTAATAACAGATGGATATAGAAAACATACTTAGTGATATGAGCCAGATAAAAAGAAGCACAAATTCCTGTAACAGTCCACTTCAATGAAAATTCTAGAAGAGAACAAGCAAAATCTCATTTTCCCTCTCTCCTCTTGTCCCTTCCCGTATCTTCTCCCCCCCATATTCTCCCCTCCCCTCCTTTCCCCTCTCCTCTCCTTTCTTCTCCTGTCCCCTCCCCTCTCTTGACTTCTTTTCCATTGTTGGGTACCAAATGCTTGTTCTCATGCAAAATAAGTGCAATGACCCGGAACTGCAGCTATGGACCCTAAGAAAAGTCAAAGACAAAAGGTTGCTTCAGGTATCCCAGATGCAGAAGAGTGAGAAGAATTTACCATTTTTGGTAAATGACTCGAGAGGTTTTACTGGAAACGATGAAGAATTTCCAAAAATTCATTGTGATGATGGTTTCACAACAACATGCTTGTAATTGACACCACTGGATTATATGCCTGAGCTCAAGGAAATCTTATACCATCTGTATTTTATCACAAAGAAAATTATGAAGAATGAAATCTGTCCTCTTGCTCTGCAAAGGTTCATTATGACAATTAGAGGACAATAATGGTTCCTATTCTCTTTATATTTTCATTTTATTTATCTTCAAGCTTGTTATTTAGCTCTCCCCAAGAAATCAAAGAAGTTTTTTTCAGAGGACAAAGAATCTAAAGAAAATATACAGAGTAATAAGAGGTTAACATTTAATAAGAGGATTTTTAAAATGTAGAATTTCAATACATATTCAAAATGCAATTATTTTGTGGATTGAGTATGTTTCTGTGTGCTTTATAAAAATAAAGCAAAACAGTAAGGATTCAAATTTTCTGCAAAAGACAGATCCCATGGAAACAAATTTTCTTTTAATTTCTTAAGTAGCATTAAAATCCATAGTCAAATTTATACAAACAAGGAAGTTGAAAATGTAAAATAATTGAGCAATTCAGGTAATAATTAAAATTAAATATATTATTTTATCTTTCTATTTAATAACAATATTTATAATATAAAATAATTTTGTATAAAATAAACAACAATACAAATATAATGAAGCAGATATCTATATTCAAATTATAAACTCTATATATCTTTAAATGTCATTCCTCATGAAATTTTATTTGATAGGTGTAGTTTTTTCTATTACATACATAACTTACCTGGGAAAAATTTTAAATTTAAGTGAATGGATATTAACAGGCAAACATTTGTCCCATGACTTCCATTGGTTCATCTATATCTCACTTTTAATTTAATTACATTTCACAGTTTTCAAAAGAGTATTTGTTAAAAGACTTCAATTTTAGATTGACACAGTATAACAGTATTGTAATCATTTGTGTTTCTGGCATATGCATAGTCTGAGAAAGGCATCTGAATTCACAATTTGAATATATGCAGACATGGCAGATGAGACTCCATGATCATGAAGGTGGTTGTCTCGGGTGAGGCTCATTCATTGCACTGCTGATGTGCTTGTTGATCCCTTGGTTTTCCTCAGATGGAATAAACTCAGCTGCATAATCTGTAGGAGTGAAGAGTGTGTTTGCAATTTCTTATACTGATACTAATAATAAAAAAAACAGAGTACAACCAAACATGCAAAAAGCTAAAGCACAGGTTTCAATGAGCACACACAATGTCTGAACCATAGCAAAGTAGAAACAAATTAACACACTCAAGTACAGAAGTTACTGTAAAATATGTTATAATTTTTCTTTGGGTTTCTGGACCAATTTTGTAATTTAAAATCAAATTTAAAATTTTAATTCTAGAATATGTTTCTTCTTCATCTGGTGGTTGTTTTCAAACACCATGAGACATTATGGCTATATTCATACATTAAAATAAGCACCCAGCAAGGGAATGGCACCCATGGTTTGATTTTTATTAGGTGTTATTTTCTGGAATGGACATAGTTTCCAAATGTTCATGCAAAAGCGTAGAATTATTTTGAGTAATTTCAGTAAAATGATAAGAATTTCATTCTTTATACACACACATGTACACACATTATATATAAAATGTATATTGTTTTATATAATATTATATATAAATATATAGTATATATTATGTATTATATATATGTATATATATATATATATATAAAAACTAGAAGCCACTGATTAAACCATCTCCCATAGTCTATGTTTAAAGCTGTGACTCCATGTATTAGCTTCTGAGGCCTGATTTTCAAAAATGATGACAAAATATCTCTTCACAGATTTCTTAGAAAATTGCACCCACAATAGTTTCTTGTTCTGTTGTGCTTTTTAAGTCCTTGTTCCTGGCTTGATAGTAAAACCAAACCAAACTGTTAAATTATGTATCAATTTACTTTGTATTCATAAGAGGATTTTTTTAGAGTTGTTTGTATATTTTTGTTAATAATAAACCTTAAAATTTTATAATCTATATATTTTATGATGATGCTTAAAGAATTGTTTTTATATGCAGAAGAGATAGGTCCTGGTGTCATTGTTTGTGGGTTCTCCATCTGCCAACTTTCGCCGCCACATTCAGAGAGTCTGGTTTGATCATATGCTCATTCAGTCCCAGGCCAGGTGGATTGGTGTGCTCCCATTAGTTCAGAGAACCGAGTCTTTTTGAATGCACTCCTTCCTAGGCCAGGAGGGATGGGGGTGGGCCTTGGACTTCCAACAGGGCAGGGCACCATGCCCTCTTTCAAGGAAGAAGGGGGAGGGAGGAGGGATGGGGGGTAGTGGGAGGGGACCGGGAGAAGGGGAAGAAAGGAAAAAAAATTTTTTATCTTTAATTATGTTCTTGAATGGAAAAAATAAAACAAAACAATGTATGGAAAAAAAAAGAATTGTTTTTAAATATAGAGATGTAATCTTGAAAAAATTAAGTATATAAAACCCACAGTTACTTTATAGAACAGTGTTACCATAGTTTTTAAGAAACAAATTTTCTTAAAACAAAACAACAGAAGGTTTCAAATTACTTATTCATTTTTATTTTGCTTTTTTTTTATTCTTTGAGAATGCCATAGATGAATAATGATGTATTCTTCACCTGCTTCCTCATTTGTTCGCTCAATATTTTCCACACCTGGTGTTAGTTTTGTCCTAGATTCTTTGCTGGAAATTTAGGAAAGAAAGCAAATAAGAGGCGCATAGAGCTTTTCAGATCTAGGAGGGAGAAAAAGCTCGCTAAAATCTTCTTGGGGGTGTGGCCTTCCTTATTAACCTGATACTTTCTGAAAGAAAAAGTTAGCTAATGGATTGTGATGATTAATATTCCCTGTTCAACACGAAGGGCAGCCTATAAGACATACCTCTGTCTGTGGTGTGTTTACAGAGGAGTTTACCTAGAGAAAGATATCCCACCCATAGTTGGTACAGTACCATCAGTGGGTTAGGGACCATAACTGAATAAAAGGGGGCGGGGAAAGCTAGAACACCCACTTACCTTTGAATCCCCACTGTGGATACAATGTGACCTCACATTTCCTCAAACTTGTGTCCTCACATGGGGGGACTATATGCCTTCGTAGATGGTGATCTAACACTTCCATTTCATTGAAAGGGAGGAAGCAAGCAAGAAAGCATGAGACTCTTTATGGGGAAGGGCTAGCAATGGGAACCAGACAATGGGCACAAATTACATATCCAGGATCCAGAGCAAAACACGGAAAAATCTCTAAGCATCTAGTCACAAGACTGGCAAAATCTGCCTAACCTCCCAGAGGTTATATTCCTGAGCAAGAATGATTGCCTGACACACAACGAAGGTGTACTATGGTACTGGAGTCTTGCACAATTAAGCTTTACTGTAGGCGAGCAGGCAGGGTGTACAGTAGAATTTATGTTCTGTATTTGGTGGTAAGGGTGGATTTTCACCTGCTCAGGAAAAGACATGGTTCATCATTGTAAGGCACCCACAAGCCTTGGTGCCATTCCTGGCATGCAGGTTCGGGTAGAATTTTTGAATAATCCTCATCCATTGTTAGGTGGAGAATTTTGGTTCCAAAGAGCTCTCAAGGTCATTTTATGTCATGTCCATAACTATACTCTTGTGTCCCGAAAACCAACTTGAACAATTTTGAGAGGCAGAAAGCTGCTTCTTTATGGTTAGTTTTCATTTCCTTTTATGAACCAAAGGAGTTTGATCTGGTAATCATATATAACCTTCTCTGTATGATATGATCATAACTCACATGATTGCAGAAAGAATAATGAAAATTAGGAAATTTAAAATTCAAACACAGTTTTGTCTTTATTTAAATACATGTCTAAAATAAACTGCAAATATCTCTGTGCAATTTAATTCTTCAACTTTGCAAAAAACTTATTTATGCTTATTTTATGTGTATGAATGTTTTACTTGCATGTATGTCTGTGTACCATATGCCTGTCTGGTACCCATGAAGTCCAGAAGAGGGCATTGGATCCCCTACAGTTACAGAGAGCTGTGAGCCACCTGACCTAGGTGACAGGAACCGAATCCAGATCTTGTGTGAGAAAAAGTACCCTAACCACTAGCCATCTCTCTAGCACCCATCCCTTGATTTTTTAAAAAAGATTAATAACAATAACATCTACCATGAGTTCATATTTCATTATACCTTGGAAG
This sequence comes from Ondatra zibethicus, assembly GCA_004026605.1. Classification (NCBI taxonomy): domain Eukaryota; kingdom Metazoa; phylum Chordata; class Mammalia; order Rodentia; family Cricetidae; genus Ondatra; species Ondatra zibethicus. The sequence goes on along the minus strand of PVIU01000207.1, from coordinate 272,881 downwards.
AATGCCATAGAATGTACAAATGCTGGCATTCCTTTTTGGTAGCTTCATTTAATTAAGTAGAAAATCAGAGTAAAAATGAGTGCTCCATTAGGTCTGGCCGTGCCCATCGCTTGGAGGGAATGAACCACCTTTGAGAAGCTGCAAGCCAAAGTGATCAAGGTTAATGCAAGATTAATTGTCCATCACTCACCAGAAATCTTCCGCCAAATATGGCATGCACTGTAGCCAGACTGAGAGTAGCCTTTCCTCACTAGCCCAGCTTGTTTTCTACTGTTTTCATGGCATGATGGTTTGAAAATACATAAAACCAAGAACCTAAGTTACGAGAATAAAATAGAAAACAAAACCAAAAGCCACCTTGTCTGTGGCTAGAATCGTTTTGTTCCTAAATGATTTTGCTTTGTGATCATTATTTGGGGCTTTCTGATAATGTTGGTTCAGGCAGAATAACTGGGAATTTTATTCAGGCTAGAGTCATGTTAGGCTCTGCAGCAGACACTACACAAGAACAAATCATGTTCTATTTTTTTCCAGCTCCTCAACAGCAGGTGTTTCTCTGCCCTCTATATTGATGGAAAAAAAAGATTAGTAAATTCCAACAGATGGAAGACTTTTCATAGGGGAAATACCCAAAACACGGAGAACTTTGAACCCTTCTTTATGTAATGAAAAGTTAGATACCCAGCCAAATTAATGCAGATGGGCACATGGTTGCAGGTGTGGGGCTATTCCACATTATATGAAAACTATGCAGAAATGCCTTTTGGTCACATGAGGATAATCTGGGTTACATGAGCATAAATGTATATTTTTTTCTTCCAAGTAAAAAGAATCAGTTGATGTCTTATAGAATGCCTTCTCTTGAATAGATTCCACTTGCAATAAATCACTATATAAATATCATTCAATATGATAATGTTCATATGCAGAATTGCAAACTGTAGACAGAAACATTCTTGTAAAGCAAAAAAAAAGCAATGAAAGTAATGCTCTTTTACAAATCATTTATGTAAATGCTGCATGAAGGCTCTTCCTCTCTCCTAAAAGTAATTTCCTCCTCAATTGTGTTTCAGTGCAGATAACAGAGTTATTAGTAGCTCTTTCGGTCTACTTGTCATCTATACAGCTTCCTTCTTATCTAGTTTGATGTGTATGTATCCTTCTCCTTCATCTACAAGGTCTTAGGACATTCAGGTAGCCAATCTGCCCTTAAATATGTCTCAAAGGAAATGGTGCTAATTAGTATTGGAATTTACAGCCTTCCATTTTATTGACTTGTCCTACTTTCTTCGATAATTAACTAATGAGTAAAGTAATGAGCTATGTTAGTCAGTCATGCTGTTCAATTAAATGGCAAATCAATTATTGAAAATAGTTTCGGACAGCTGTAATGTTGGCATGATGTGTGCGTACGCGTGTGCATATTTAATGTAAATGTAATTATGTCCCAGATATTACAAAGTCAGTCTACGTGAGGGTGATGTGACTGAAAAGGTCCTTTCTGATTTTAACTGCAGCACAAATATGATAACTTATCAAATAGAATCAAGGCATTGTTTGCCTATGGCCTTCGACAGTTTGTAATTCTTATTTATCCAAGACCTCACCGTTTCCTTGGCCATATGTGAAATACCTTGCAGAGCAATATCTAATGGGTGGGTAGCAAGAGAGACTGCAAGGCATGAAAGTCAACTCTTTCTCTTAAAAAATATCTAGGGAACATGATTGACGTTAAGGGTAAATCTAGTGGTGATTTGATCCTTTTCTTGTAATATTAGGGTCCCATTTTGAGTTTTCTTTTCATATTTTCTTAATTGTAGGGATAAGCTACCTTTCACTATGATGAATCTGATGGAAACAGTGTGCAAATATTTCCTGAACTTAAGAAGAATACTCAGTCTCATAGAGAGAAAGGGCACAGGAAAACACACACACACACACACGCACGCATGCACACACACACTCATACATCACTCTCTGCCTAGAACAAAAGCATGCTTGACGATGTGCAAAAGTTCCTTTGAACCACCAGCTTTGGAATGTCCCTGGAACATAGACAGCATGGTTACAGACTCCCCCAGCCCTGTCCTCAGCTACGTTGCAATTTTTCCATTTACAAGTCTTCCTGGCTTATAGTTGCCCACTCTGAGGAACTGTCTGTCACCTGTGGCCCTTCGCCTTGACATACATCAAACAACTACTTTACTATGGACTTTAGTTATGATGTTCTGCAGGGATTTTGCTTCTCTTGACCATGTATCAAGCACATACAATTGACAAATTAATCAGTTCAAGCTACTTTGGAGCTGCTTTAGCACATTATACAGTTTGGATCATGAATCTTCCAAGCTGTCATTTACAAAACTACAGTTAATCACATCTGCAATAATCTATCATGTGATTAGAAAGATTTTGAATTTTAAACCTATTTTTCACCTTCATATCCTCATAACAGCCTGAATAATCCATATAGCTGTTATTCTTACCATATTTTATGATAAAGTCTATCTAGACTGTGATATTTGGTTTCTTAGATCTATCTGTCTGTCTACCTTTCATCTATCTGTCTGTCTGTTTTTCTGCCTATCTATCTGTCTGTCTATCTATCTGTCTGTTTGCCTGCCTGTCTGTTTGTCTATCCATCCTTCCATCCATCTATTGATTTGTCTATTTGAATAGATAAGATATTGCTTATGCTGCACTAGCTGGCTAGGAGTCTCTTGGTAGACCAGATTGGCCTCTAATTTGTGGCTATCCTTCTGCTTCTACCTTCTAAGTGCCAGGATTAGAATCATTAACCACTATGCCCAAGAAAGTTGTGCTGTCTTTTTTCAGAGCAAACCTCCGGGAAGGTTTAGATGGTCAAACTTCTGTGAGCATTTGAGGATGCAATTCACACCTTCAAAAAGCAAATTCTTTTAAAGCATTAAGATAATTTTTTTCCTTTCAACCACAGCCTAGAATCTTAACCTGCTAACATCATCAAGTTCTAATCTAGGAGCAAGAAAGCAAAGCCAATCAAAGCCAGGCCAGAAAAAGGCAACACGAAGTTTCCATTTCTAAACAGTTTTAATTCTCTGTTTGTGTTTCTGCCTGGAAGGAGACAAGGAACACAAACATTCCCATATGAAGGAAATTAGAATTTACATATGAATTACATTAGAAATATGAGCTCCATCAAGGAATAATTAGCACTGTCCTGGGTTATGTGAGGGCGAACAAAATTAAATAAGAACAATTTCAAAGACAAGTTTTGTTTTGCCTCTTCAACTAAGCCGGTTTAATCAGTGCTAATGGTTGAAATAAATCCACTCTGTCTAAAGGAATGTACAGCCTGCCATATTGTGTGAAAGGCCATTACCGACTTCGTAAATCATGTTGGCAATCAGAGGACATCACTCACCAGTCCTGGACGTGCCTACTCTGAGTTTAATGGCAATGCGAAGGTGGGAAGATCTGATCCAATCAGAACACACCATAAGGACCAATGTTACACAAATAGTCTAGGGAGACATCATAAAAGTCAGCCATACTCGAAGGATGAGAAGCCTTGTAGTGTAGGTTGCATTGGTTGATGTCGCTGTTGTGATTGTCATTTTATGCTCACAGAGGACAAAGATTGAAATTTCTCCCCACAACCCAGCCATGCCCCCTCAAGAAACAGAGAAATTAAAATATCAGCTCAAATCAGCTTGGTGGCATAGATGTGCTCCAGCCACTAAACAGGGCTGTGGTTTATGAGAGCCTCCCCTAATGAGCTAAACTCCAGTGACCATAAAACTGAAATATAATTATGACATTAAAGATGCCTATATTTGAACTTAATTATTAATTAATTTAATGAGAAGAGAAGAGGTTGTAAAATTGCTAATTAAATGGCTCTGTAAAACTGCAGACGGTGGAGGATTTACCAAATCATGAATCCCACAACAGCATTTTTTGCTATATCAATATTCTATTAATATACAGTAAGCCAGAGGTGCTGCCTAGAAGGTAGCTGTTAACTCCTGCAAGTGTCCAGAGGGACACAACAGGAAATGGTAAACGCCAACAACCTTGAAGGAACCCTACCCCCACGCCCACCCCTTGAGAGTAGGTGGGGGAATCTGCCTAAGGAATTGAAGCGGTCAAAACACAGCTCAGTTGCCAGCAGCTGATGAGAAATTTTGGTGCCAAGGATTGACCTTAGGTCTTCTCATGTAGTGGGTAGGAATACCAGGGTCAATGTTATTTGAGTTAATGAGAAGTGAGAGACTAAAAGCAATCTAAGTATTAAGCCATTCTCAAAATAAGAAAACATCTCCTACACCATGCACAAGGCAACACCATTTAATTGCAGTTGCATTCTTGGAGGTGAACACCCTGGGAAGACAAATGCCAGTTTAATTTTGATTTGTTATTGAGTGAGATGAACTTAGATTCTAATTCTGCCTCTACTCCACACTCTCTTGGTGAGCTAAGCAAACAGATACACTTCTCTGAGCTTCGGTTTCTTCATCAATAAAAGGGGATAAATGCTTCCAGGTTGACAGTGTTCAGAAGATTCTAATAATAAAATATGCAGGTTGCCTTGCATAGTGTTCACTGGCAGGCGCTGAAAGCTGAGACCTAGAGAACAAACCCCATGCTGACTTGGAACCACCTGGAAGCAGCGTGTGAGATTCCCACAACACAGGGGTGTGAACCTCAGCTTAGGCAGAGAGGAAGCAAGCAACCTGGAATTAACAGAAGCCTTTACAAGTAGTGAGTCAGTGAGAAAGTTCATATACATAAAATAAGTAAGTCTTAAAAATTAAGTAACAACAAATGGTGAATTACGGGAGAGTGAACCAAGGGCAACACAAGATGTAGTATTGCTCCATCTCTGCTATTTCAGCATTTTAGAGGAGGCGGTAGGAAGAGCAGTGCAAACTCTATGCCAGTCTGGCCTACTCAGTACCAGGCCAGCCAGGGCTGCAGAGTCCCTGTCTCGAAACACTAAAAGTAAATCTAAAAAGAAAATGTTTTTTAAGAGACTGGAAACAAAATTTTGTTTAATAATACAGCGAGTATAATAGTTGGAAATGTCATTGAGTCTACTAATTTTGAGTAGAAGAATATTTAAATAACCTTGCAAAAATAAGGGGCTGCTGAAACCATCTATGGGTGAGGAGTGAGCGGCAGCAGAGGTCTGCTCCTCATTATGTGATATCTTGATTCCTAGAGTTCAGTTGTGATTAGAGTGAAAGGCTGCAAAGATTAATTAACTAACATTGGATTAGAAAATTTCAGACTAATTGAACAAGGGAAAGAATTCACCTCATCAGCCAAGTCCCAGATTGGTATCGTGCAGCACAAGATGATACAGCACACAGCAACACGACATAATTATCACTGAACAATGTCACAGGAAGCGCTTCAAAGGCAGGGAAGGGGTCCGCCAACTTTTGAAGGTGGAAAAGTAGAAGGTGTTCTGAGGACAAGAATCTGAGAGTTACTATCAAGAATATGTGATTACAGAAAATATAACCCATGCACATACTCACATACACGTTACACACACAGACACACACGATGCACAAATTACTATCAAGAATATGTGATTACAGAAAATATAACCCATGCACATACTCACATACATGTTACACACACACACACACACACACACACAATGCACAAATCCTGGGGATTAGGAGAAAGTGAATGCTGTTGGGTGAACAGTTATTAATAATAAAGCAAACTATTGTTTATTATAGCAATAATAGGTAGTATAATTGCACCATTCTTCATTATTTAAAGTTGTGTGTGTCTGTGTGCACATGCGTGTGTACATCCCTCAGATCCCTCAGAACTGGAGTTACAGGAGGTTGTGAGCTTCCCAGTGTAGGTGCTGGAACAACAGGTCCCATCTTTCCAGCCCCCGGGTGTAGCTGTTTTAATGAAAATACTTGACAAGTTGTAAAACATGGAATTTTACCAACCCTCAAGTCCTCATCCCTAGCTCTGTATTCCTGAGTCTCCTGTGAAGCCTACCAACCATGTCTTTTATTTTTCCCACTACTATAAATTTTAATATAAATATATTTGGCCTAATATTTTTATTTGTTCTAGAAAGGCTATAGGATTTTTTTTCCAAATTAACCTTATTAACATTAGTACTTTGGGGTGTTCTGGGTTTTTGATTGTTTGGTTTGGTTTTTACTTTCTTGTTTCTTTTTTGATGCCTTTATTTAGTGTTTTAAACAAAGAATATAATCTGAGTAAAATTAATAACATAGTTTCTATCTTCTCATTTTTCTGTCCTTCGTCTAAACACATACACAAAATATTCAGGCGTAAAAAAGCAGAAGTGACTATGCCATGCCTTCTTTGCCAGCAGTTATATATTAAACTTAAGCTATATGCCAAGCAATGTTAAAGGCTTACATAGTCAAGAAATGGCTGTTGGTACCCTGGTTGAATCTCAAGGAAGATAGTTGCATAGTAATGAGAGATACACATTGAGAAAATGCAGGATGAATGTTCTGTATACAATGAAGACCATAACCAAAGTTTAGATGAAATACAGATATGTTCTTTTGGTTAGATTTGTTAAGTCTGCACGTACCGGAGGCAATCTTTGAAGGCCCAAGGTCATATTAATCAAGTTTGGAATGGAAATTGCTTAGACACACAGTAGGCATAGACTCCCACTTCATGTTGACCAAAAGAGTGGTAACTCCAGTTCTAGTACTGAGTATGGATGAGGTAAACTCACCATAGCTACAAAACCCATGGTAGCGTTTCTCTTTACTGATAGATTTTTCTTCCTGTTGGAGGAGAGAGCCCCGAAATAATCACACAAAACTGTATTAATTAAAACACTGCTGGCCCATTAGTTCTAACTTCTTACTGGCTAACTCTGACATATTAATTTAACCCATTTTTATTAATCTGTGTATTGCCACGTGGCTGTGGCTTACTAGCTAAAGTTCCCAGCATCTGTCTCTGGTGGCTCCATGGCTTCTCTCTGACTAAACCCTTCTTTCTCCCAGCATTCAGTTTATCTTTCCCACTTACCTAATTTCTACCTTGCTATAGGTCCAAAGCAGTTTTTTTTATTCATCAATGGTAATCACAGCATACAGAGCAGACTCCCACATCATCTTCCTAAAATAACTATAATATAAATAACCATAATAGAAAAATTTACCTAGTTACAAATAACTTTGTAAACAACTATAGTTGTTTACGGGGTTGAAGATTGTTAATCATCCATTTGTTCTTTCCTTCTTGTCGTCTCTTATTCATGAGTTCATCATCTTTTACAGCTTCTGTTACCTACTGTCAAGTACAACCCCAAAATACTAGGTGGAAAGTTCTGGAAATCATTCATGGAATTGAACCTCTCTGCTGTTGTGAGTTGTTGCAGAGTTCATGCTTTTGTCTCTGTCACACTTGGGCTAAGATTCAAATCTTTTTCCACTGTTTCCATGCTGTATATGATATTCACACATGGATCATTTTGATTACCAGACTGAGTGCCACGGAGTTGTACTGCCTCTACTTCAGTTACCTTGTTCAATTAAATAATAAAATTCCAAAGTTAAGAGATAGTAGTGTTGGCAATTTAATTATAGCATATGGCTAGCTCTTCAATTTTGCTGTTAATTGTTGTTCACCCTTTACTATGTCTGATTTATAAGTTAAACTTTATTGTTCATGTGTACCTAGTTGAAAACAGAGTTTCTATAGGAGAAAGAACTATCTCCAGTTTTAGGCATCTACTGAGATTCTCACATCATGTTTCTTATGTATTTCAAGATATTGTCTACAAATGTGTATGAAGAAGTAGAATAAAACTTGCTTTCTGAGGATCTCCGGTTACTTCTGGATGGAAGAGATGCCGTTTTGGAAGACTGAAACTTCCGAAACAAACAAACAAACAAAAAATGTCACTCAAAACAATGGAAGAAATAGATTACTTTGCTTTTTATTTATTCTTAGTTTTGACTATATTTATTGTGTTGGTGTGTACAAGTGAGCATGCATGTGCAGGTTTGTATACATGTGCACATGCATACCATAGTAGCCATGAGGAGATCAGAGGACAACTTGCTAGAGTCCGTTATCTTCTTCCACTGCATGGCTTCCTGCCTTCAAACTCAGCTTGGGGAGCTTGGCAATGTCCTTGCCAGCCCATCCTGCTAGCTCAGGAAATTGTTTGCTCATGTGCTGTTTCTCTTACACTTCACTGCATTCAGGTTTAACAAAAAAGCAAGGGTAAGAAATAGAAACTCAGGGAGCTGAAACCTAAGCTGCTTGGAAGGGAGCAAAAAGAAATTTGGGGGTTCAGCATTCAGTCCTGTCACCGACTAACTGATGGCCGCCATCAAGATTTTAACTTCCACGCGCACTCAAAGCTAACAGCACCCGCAACAATCCTGAGAAAATAGCACTACCTTTTTTCATTCAGAACAAAAGGGGAAATTAAGAGCAGTGCCTATTAAAAATTTCACAAATAAATCATAAAAAGGTAACCATAACAACAGCCACCCTGGCGTATAGCATGTGTTGGCCTTCATCTCTGGCCCACTGCCATTTAGGAAGAACACTTTATTTTTAAATACTACGATTTTTTTTGAAAGGACATATGGGAATTCCTCATACTCTTCAACAAATAAAAAGCTCAAACATCTGGCATACCAAGTGGAGAGGGAGAAGAAAATGGGGCTATTTAGGGACAATGTCTTTTAACAGTGCAGGTGTATTCTGACGATGGCCTGGCTGGAAAAATCCTTTGCCAAACCTGGCTCCAGATAGCTGCTCTGAAGGAACTGTAGGTAATTGAGTGTTGATTTTGGAAGGACTTTATTCATCCTTCCTAATTATGATGAAACATTTCTCTAACCCAGGCTGTTTCACATTTATAATCTTGCAGTTGTAATCTGAGAAGTATTCAATCTGCTCCACTTTACAATTGCTGGATCCATGGTAAGTCAAAGATTTCATGAGGGAGGTGATGAAATGTCACCAAACATGGTCTCATACTAAGAAGATGGTGTCCATCCCTCGTGAAACAGACACACCCAAAGGGAGCCAATCTAACTGTTGAACCAAAGGACTTAACGCAACTGGGCTGTGGGATCAGCTGTAACTGTTTTCTTCTGTGGGTTCATGTTCATGCAGGTTGAAAAGGAAGGAGCAGAAGCTCACCTTTCACCCACAAAGTCGTCCAATCACATAAGACATTCTTATATCAATTTCATGTGCAGCAAGTGAGTCTTTAAGATCTCTTTGAAAACTTGGTTGATCACTTAGCAAGTGGTACTTGGTTTTGAATTTGATGTGAAACATGATGTTTATATCATTATTTAACAAAACATATGGCAAGGAAGTAAAATTATCTTAGCTGGTGTTTTCCATCTTCTAAACAGATCTGTGCTCAAAGGTTTCTTAAAAGCTAATAAGTCCTCCATTGTTGGGATTTTTAGGGTTTTCAATATATTAAGGCACATTTTTAATCTCTAGGAAAAATCTCTCTCTGTATTTCATAAAGGTGTTTAATAATTCAGTCCCTGGAAAGTGGTACAAGTACACTGTCTATTTTCTCTTAATAGCTCCAAAGCCACCTATCTCTGTGGCATCTTTTAAATTGGTTTATTTAAAGGAAATTATTGAGGGTTTATGTTGTATACTGAGTCACACCAGAAGCTGTGGATGAATACAAAGAAGCATTCAATTCTGCATTGCTCTTGGTAAGCAGACAACCTCAGAGGAAAAAGGATAATTAATAAGTAATTTCCTAGAAGGCATGGATTTTGTCTTTAATTTCTTTCCCTGCTCTATTTTCTAATTAGACTACTGACACACAGTAGGCACTTGGTAAATACTTATTTTCTGAATGACTACTGGCAATCCTGCAAAGGGTAGGGTATTAATCCAATGGTCTTGGAGTTCATAGTTCCTTTCTGAGGGAAAAATTGAAGCTTCTAAATTGACACCTTATTAATTGACACCTAGTTTTCAGAAAGAATTATACATAAACTGCTTACATCTTCCCAAATGAGTGCTCAGCCCAAGTTTCTATGCTGCTAATAAAATAGTTTAAATATAAAGAGTTTGCATATTTTACTATCTATATTTATAAGTAATATGGCCCAGCATGCTGATTTATCATGCAAACATATAGCCTAAGTAAGAAAGACATATTTGTTTTTACTTTTGATGGTATCTAAGCAACATAGATATCTTGTTTCTCACATAAAATGGTGTATATAAGAAAATTTTCATATATTTGGTGTCTTTTTAGAGTAGTAGAATTAAACTTAGATATTTTGGTTTATGTGTTATTATATGTGTGTGAACGTTTGTATGTGTGTTGGTACATATCTGTGTGTGTGTGTGTGTGTGTGTGTGTGTGTGTGTGTGTGTGTGCGTGCATGTATGTGTTTACTCATGAATATGTCTGAATGTGAAGACCAGAGTCTTGGGCGTTGTTCTGTAGGAGACATTCTCTTTGTTCTTTAGAGACAGGGTCTGTCCTTGGGAAATAGGGCTTAATCATGCTTGACTGGACAGCCAGGGAAACCCAGGGGTCCCACTTGCTTCATTTTCTCAGCTCTGGCATTACAAACTACATGTCTACTGCCATATCCTGCTTTCTTAGTTTTAACACTGGCTGTTGGGCCTGCTTGGGTCCTATACTGGTACAGAAAGTGTCTCACCATCTGTGCAATTTCCATGCCCTGGATTCACACCTCAGTTTTCTTACTTACTGCACTGGTTTTATTTATTAAAATATTACAATAAGCCATGTCAGCAGGAAGTTCATTCTCCTCATTTTATGTCATCTCATGAATCCAGTTTTCTTATTATGTCATAAGAGTTAATTTTCATTCTCCTTTCTGAGGTATTTAATGCATATACTCACTGTTTCCTGGCAGTTCTTCATGCCTTAATTGCAAAGTATGTTAGGTTATTTTCCTTTATAGATTTGCCTTTTCTTCTGTATCCATATTCTAACTTAGATTACTTCATTGAATCTTGAGTTCAGCATAGAAGGTCATAGAAACCTGAGGTGCGCAGAAGGATCATAAAACTTTGGGTCACAAAGTTGATGTGCATATTGCAAGGGCAATTTTAACAGCCATCAAAATTTCAAAACACCAAGGGCAAACAGATACACATTCGACACTAACTAAATGTATATTATTAACTCACCAGCAATAGAAGCACTTTAATACTGCAATAAAAGCACTTTAATTCACTCTTACCCAGGTGACAAATCACATTGTTGGTGAAACATTCTCAAATTGGATTTGCATCCAACAGACCAAGTAAATATGAACAGACTGTCAAGTCTCCCCAGAAATCATATGTATTTACATTGTCTGCATTTCGGGATAACAAGCGAGAAAATAAGTATTTCTTTCTTTCAATAGGAATCTCCCACAGGTAAAAAGGAAGGAAAGAAGGAAGAGAAGTAGAGAGGGACTGTCTGAGTTCAAAGGAATTTTAAATTATAAGGAAAACACAGAATCTCAGAGTCAGTGGTCCTTCATCACCCATATACACACATTACAGGATCCCCAGGGGATACCTGAAATTATGGATCATACCAAACCTCATAAATTGATGTCTTTCCATCTCTCTTAAGTATTCATCATATGCTGTGGCTGCAAAAACTAGCATAATTCCCTTTCTTCCTTTGTCTCTGGGAAACAAGACTCATTCCCACTATGGATCTTAAACATTTCTGGATGTACCTTTTCTTTCCTTGCTGAGAATGTGTATCTTTTCACTCAGAAGAAACATTTCAGAGTTTTGCTTTGATCCGTGTTTCCAGCAACACCAAATCATTGGACAACGTAAAAGTTACTTGAACACAAATTCAGTGATATTGTGGTCTGACAGCTGAGACAGATGTAAGAGATTAACAGGTAGATGGCATGCACATTGTGGATACTCTGAATAAGGGGGGTGTCAAATGCTGGGCAGGATGGAGAAAAATGAAGAAAGGTGGAGAAGAAAGGAGAAAATGAAGAAGAATTGAGAAAGATGCAAAAAGATGCAGAAGAATGGAGAAGGATGGAGAAGAAAGGAAAAACAGAAGGATGGAAAAGGATGCAGAAGAATAGAGAAGGATAGACAAGTATAGAGTAGGATGGAGAAGGGTGCAGAAGAAAAGGGAAGGATGGAGAAAATGATGTGAGATTTTTATCAGGTTTTTCACAATGGCACACAATTGAAAACTTAGAATTTCTTTATTTTTAGAACTTCCCACTATTTTCAGACCATAGTTGGCTACAGGAAAATAAAACTAAAGATATGGGGGAACTAAACTACTAGGAGTACAAAAATGAATGCTAATCAAATCTATAAGTGAGAGACTATATCATGTTTCCAACAATTGCACTTACCTATTTAGCACTTCTTGCTTTTCCTTCTAGCAATATATTTTTATTTATTTATTTATTTATTTTTTCCATACATTGTTTTGTTTTATTTTTTCCATTCAAGAACATAATTAAAGAAATAAAATTTTTTTTTCCTTTCTTCCCCTTCTCCCGGTCCCCTCCCACTACCCCCCCACCCCTCCTCCCTCCCCCTTCTTCCTTGAAAGAGGGCATGGTGCCCTGCCCTGTTGGAAGTCCAA